>JAANYP010007506.1:0-125593 GCA_020465985.1 Centrapalus pauciflorus
GCAGGAGTATCCTCCTGCACAAGGATATATGGCTCTTGTCTGAGGGAGGAGGAGGAAGGAGCTCCTCGTCCCCTTTTCCTTTTATATAAGTATTTTAGTGGGCGTATGGGCTGTTCAAAAGGATCAGAGGGAATATCTGTATCATGAGGAGAGGGTTGGGGTCCTGGGGTTGAAGCAGTAATGTTGGGCTGTGTCTGCTCAGGCCCCTCTCCTCTGTTTCTTGTGATGATGTTCATCATTGCAGAGGGCAATGGAGCATCAATGCTAACAAAATTGGCACTTGGCTTTATCAGCCTTTTGATTGAAGATAGTGAGTGCCTATGGGAAACATATATCCTCTTATGTAAATTTGAAGCAGTGCAGGTGTGTGCAATTATTTTTGCCAAAAATCGAGGATACATCAAAAATTTCCAATGCTTCAAGGAATGATGCCTTAACATTCCTTGAAAGATCATATTTGAAAAATTGAACTGTTGGCCAGTAGAAAAGCACACTAAGGCAGTGGCAATATTTGAAGAGAATTCGGACCAACCAGTTCTTTTGGGGCTTAAACATTGCTGAATAATATGCACAAGGTATTTCCATTTAGGAGAAAAATGTGCTTTCAAGAAAGTAAAAGAATCAGCAGGACCCCTATATCCAATATTTTGAAGACCAAAGGGTAAAGCAGTAAGAGATAGGTCTTTTATACCTGTGGCATCTTGAAGATGCAGATGATGTCTGATGGACTCCTCGGTGATATTGATGGTAGTACCATCGATTTTGGAAGACAGGGTAGGCACTCCATTGATGGTTTGAACATAGGCATGATTCCAGAATTGCTCAATATGAGATATGTATATAGTGGGGTTGATATTGAGGGCATAGTGGATATGGGAGTGCCTGAGGAAGTCCATCATCTCATGGAAGGGTTCAAGGTCAGTGTGTTTCAGGGTGTATGGGAGGCAGTTGTGTTCTTTTACGAACTCCATTGATCAAGAAACGACGGTTTAGGGTTTAGGGTTTGAAGAGAATGTGTGTATCGTTCAGAGAGAAAGCAGAAGGCCGTGGAAGAAGAATATGTAACTGGTAGTTACAACTGAACGAAACTGGGACCTTTAAAGGTTTCGAAAAGGTTAGGTCCCGCGCACACATTTTCAAAATTACCTAAATACCCTGCACACTTTGACAGATCAAGTGAAAATAACTAGCAGTCCGAGAAAATGAACTAGCAGCATGAGAAAAGACTCATGCTGTTAGTGTAAATTTGTGCAAATTTTCAATGGAACAGTGTCTCCCGCTTAAATTAGCATATTGAGTTGATAATAATAGAAATCAATTAATCCATGTTTACCATACCAATGTTTGATATTAGGAAAGTGAACCTTCCTACATCAAAAGGTTTTGTAAATAGATCAGCTAGCTGATCATCTGTATGTATTTTGGTAACTTGGATTAACTTCTTTTCATTACTATCTCTGATGAAGTGAAATCTGATTTCTATATGCTTGGTTTTTGGGAATTTCACTGGGTTTTGCACAATGCTAATGGCACTTGAATTGTCAATATAAATAGGAGTGGATAAGAAATTCATACCATAGTCTCTTAGCTGATTTTGAATCCACATTACCTGGGAGCAGCAGCTTGCAGCTGCTACGTATTCTGCTTCAGTGGATGATGTGGAGACAGTTGTTTGTTTCTTGCATTTCCAAGAGACCAGTCTTGCTCCTAAGTATTGACATCCACCAGTTGTGGATTTTCTGTCAATGTTGCAACCACCATAGTCACTGTCAGAATATGCAGTTAGTTCAAAAGGAGAGTCTTTGGGATACCAGAGGCCTAAATGTGGTTGGCCTTTAAGGTATCTGAAAATTCTCTTAACAGCAACCAAGTGAGAATCCTTTGGTGAACATTGAAACCTGGCACACACACAAACAGCAAACATTATATCAGGTCTAGAAGATGTTAGATACATGAGAGATCCGATAAGGGATCTGTATAGATGAATGTCCACATCTATGCCATCTTTGTCTGTATGGAGCTGTTTATGAGGATCCATTGGAGTGCTTGCAACCTTTGTGTCTTGATAGCCAAACTTTTCCAGTATGTCTTTGACATACTTTGATTGACTTATGAATAGACCAGTAGGCTTCTGTTTGACCTGCAGCCCTAGAAAGAATGTGAGTTCCCCCATTGAACTCATTTGAAACTTTTTATGCATTAGGGCCTCAAAATCTTTGCACAACCTATCATTAGTTGAGCCAAAGATGATGTCATCAACATAGATCTGGACAAGAAGAATCTCAGCTTTGATGGATTTAGTGAAAAGTGTTTTGTCCAGAGTGCCTCTCTTGAATCCATTCTGTAGAAGATATGATGACAGTGTGTCATACCATGCTCTGGGGGCTTGGTGAAGACCATAGAGAGCTTTGTCTAGCTTGTACACCCTGTCTGGATACTTGTAGTCTTCAAAACCAGGAGGTTGACACACATACACTTCCTCTTCAATTGTCCCATACAAGAAAGCAGACTTAACATCCATTTGATACACTTTAAAGCCTTTGAAACTTGCATATGCTAGAAATAGTCTGATGGCTTCAATTCTTGCTACTGGAGCAAAGACATCATCATAATCTATTCCTTCTTCTTGAGTGTACCCTTGTGCTACTAGTCTTGCTTTGTTCTTGATGACTATCCCTCTCTCATCCTTCCTATTTCTGAACACCCACCTTGTACCTATTGCTCTCTTACCTTTAGGAAGATCCACCAGAGTCCATACATTCTGAATTTTGAACTGTAAAAGCTCTTCTTGCATAGCTTCAATCCAGGATGAATCTTTTAGTGATTCTGATGCCTTTTTGGGTTCTAGTTGAGACATGAAGCAGGCATGTTCAAAAGCAGCTAGGCTGAATTCTGGAACTGCTTGTTCAGCAGCAGCAGTCTCATTGTGGACCATCTTCCTTGTTTGAACAGGAGTGTTTGGATCACCCAGTATTTGATTGAGAGGGTGATACTTATGAACTCTTAGTGTGGGCTCTCTCTCTGTTTGGAAGGACGTTCCAAGGTTTGTGTCATCTCCATCAGAACCAGTGATTGGTTCAGTTTCTGGAACAGCTTGAGTTTCTAGGCTAACAGCTTGAGAAGCTGTTGGGACTGCTAGCCTAGAAACTGGAGCTGTTTCCTTTTGTGTTTGAGCCGTGCTGTCAGGACTTGGGAATGGCACTTCAGTGTCTGGATTTGCATCATGTTGAGTGCTCAGGACCCCTGGAGGATCACATGACAGAAGTGGTAAAGTGGTGAAATCATCCCAACTTGTTGAATCTGCATCAGTCTGAAACTTTGTGCCAACAGCATGAGAAATTGTATTGGCAGCTTCAACCCTGTATGGATCAGCTTCTGCAGTAAACTCAGCAAAGCTCAGAGAATTTGTTAGTGAATCTAAATCAAATAACCAATCAGGACCAGTGCCTTTGATGTTAGCAGTATTTTCATTAAATTCAACATTGGCACTTTCTTCAATTGTTTTAGACACACTGTTGTATACTCTATAGGCTTTGCTTTGAGTTGAGTATCCTACAAAAAATCCTTCTTCAGCCTTACTCTCAAACTTCCCTAAGTAAGTCTTAGTGTGAAGAATAGTACATGGGCATCCAAAAGGCTTGAAGAAAGCTATTAGGGGACTTCTGTTGTGGAATAACTCATAGGGAGTTTTCCCTTGTGATTGAACTACTTGAACCCTATTTAGAACATAACAGGCTGTGTTAACAGCTTCTGCCCAGAAAGTCATAGGCAGATTGGAATCAGCTAACATTGTTCTAGCAGCCTCAATTAATGTTCTATTCTTTCTTTCAGCTACACCATTTTGCTGTGGTGTTCTTGGTGCACTATATTGTCTAGCAATACCTTTGGACTCACAGAAACTGTTTAGAATTTGATTTTTAAATTCAGTTCCATTGTCTGATCTTATCACCTTAACTTTGGAATTGGATTGGTTTTCTATCTTAAGGATAAAAGACTTAACAAGCTCAGCAGTTTCATCTTTGGACCTAAGAAAGTAAACCCAAGTAAATCTGGTGAAATCATCAACAATGACTAAACAGTATGCCCTTTTATTCAAACTCAAAACAGATGTTGGACCAAATAGATCCATATGTAACAGCTGAAGAACAGATGAGATTGAATTTACTTCTTTGGTCTTATGAGAAGTTTTGTGTTGCTTACCCTTAAGGCATGCTACACAATGATCATCACAAATGAACTCCTTTTGTGGTAAACCTCTTACCAGATTCTTTTTAACTAAATCATTCATGGACTTGAAGTTCATGTGACACATCCTTCTATGCCAAAGAGCAGACTCATTTGATGATGCTTTGGATATTAAACAGCTTAAAGTATTTGATTTAGTCAAAAGAGATGTGTCTAGGCAGTAAACATTGTCCTTTCTTGGTGTTCTAAGTAAAACCAGATTTTCAGGAATTTTGAAATCCTTTGAAAGAACAATGCACTCAGAATCTGTGAACAGAACAATGTTTTGTTTGTCACAGATTTGTGAGACACTCAATAAATTGTACTTAAGCTGTTCAACATACAAAACATCATGGAATGTCATGTTGCCTGCATTTACAGTACCTTTACCTGTAACCTTACCTCCTTTTGAGTTGCCTCCAAATGCAACAAAACCTCCATCAAATCCTTTGAAATTTGACAAGCATTCAGAATTGCCTGTCATGTGCCTAGAGCATCCACTGTCCAGATGCCATCTTGTCCTATGAGGAGACCTGTGGTTGCCCTGCACAAATAACAGCTTAGTTAGTAGTGGAGTAAACCCAAACCAAATTGGTTTTGGGTTGGCCTTTTACATTGACATAACTAAAAACTGTTTTTGACTTCTTGTATTTTGTGAGATCTACTGATGGAGTCTTTGGAGAGTATTTAGTGATAATATGAGGTATCCAGTTATTTTGATCATCTTTTCTTCTGACAGTATCAGATGATTCACTAGCAGCTCTAGTTTGATGCCCAGCAGCTTGAGCTGTGTTTGTAGTGCTAACAGTTTCAGTTTTTGCACTAACAGCATCAGATTTTGACTTAGCAGTCTGATCTTTTGCATTAGCAGTTTGAGCAACAGATTTGTCCTTGACACACCATATTTGTTTAAAACTTGATTTAGGCTTTGCCAAAACTTGTTTTTGATGTGTGGTCTGTTTTTTATTAACTTTTGAGAGTCTGTGATCAACTGTTCTCTTTGGAGCTGCTGTGGAAGGTTTCACTTTTGAGTGCTTTGCCTGTTTAGGATTTGATTTTGTGTGATGTACAGTCTGTTTTGCAACAGCTGGTTTGTAAAAACAATCCTTGGCTAAGTGATTCTTCCTTCCACAGTGAAAGCATCTTTTGACAGTTTGAATTGGAACACCAGACTTTTCTGTCAATTTCTGGTACCTGTTTCTCTGGTTTCCTCTTACCTGCTGTTGTTTAGGAAACTTTTGAACACCATGCTTTTGGCATGTGCAGATAGAAACAGTTTTACCTCTTTTAGTTCCTTTTGATGAAGATGCAGTGTTACAGTTAGAATGTACAGAAACTTGTGGAGTAGCATTGCATTCACTCATCTTCTCTTTTCCTTTCTTACTGGGAACTTGGACTTCTATGGGTGCACTCTTTGTGTCACAGTCTCTATTTTGACTCTTATCTTCTTTTAATTCAGGACTGTTATCAAGGATAGGATCTACAATAGTCATAGACTCATCTAGTGGTTCATTAACAAGTCTATCAGCAACTTCACTCATTGGATAAATGTACTTGTTATTATATGGAGGTGGAGTAGCTCTGTATCCTATTCCTTCTTTGGGATTGACCTGAGATTTGACTCTATCTTTGAATTGAACTTCCATTAGGTGTTCTAGCTTTTGATTTGCTAACTTGAAGTTACCTAGATCTATGTTAACAGATTCCAGTTTCTCATTAGCTTCTAACACCTTCTGTTCAGTTTCTTCTACCTTTTTATTCAGAGATTCTATTTTCTTATTGAGTTCCTTTTTCTCCCATTCATGATAGTTTCTATCATACCCCATTTGAATCTCATTATCCTTATAATCATTGATCTGTTTTTCCAGATCTTCTATGGCTTGCATATATTCATATCTCCTTTCTTCCATCTTAGCTAGAGTTTTGCACATGCTCTCATTATGATCTCTGTATTTTTTAACCATATTTTTGCATGATTGAGAGCAGAGTTTAGAGTTTACCTCAGATGGTAGTTCAGTTGAGGAGACATTTGAGGTTTCTGCCATAAGTGCTTGATTTTGGAATTCTTCCTCTGTCTGATCACTCCAGTCAAACACATTGTCTTCTTGAGAGACAAGTGCTGTTGATGAGGAAGCTTGAATGGGCTGTGAAGTCCTTGATGGTTGTTGACCTTGAGATCTACATTCTCTGGCAAAGTGACCAAGCTTATGGCATTTATAGCATTCCACTTTTGATTTATCAAAAGATGGTTTGCCTTCTGTTTTGGCTTGAAAGTTGGTCCTTCCAGTTCTTTTCAGGAATCTTTTGGCTCTCATGGTCAGCATTGCATGTTGCCACTTTAAATCCATCTCTTCAAGATCATCAGGATGGATTTGTTCCAAGTCTTCAACATTTAGAGCAAATAATCCATCATTGGCAACAAAAGCTTCATAATGAGTTTCAGCAGAATTGCCATCACCACCTGAAAAAGAATCACAGTTATTAGATTTTTCAGAGGACAGAAGAGCAGTGTTGTGATTATAAGAAAAGGATTTCTTTTTAGCATCAATTTCAGTCTCAAACACTCTTAGACTGTTGTACAGATCATCCAATTCTATCTCATCAAGTGTGTCTTTTGTTCTCCACTGTGCAGCATAGACTGTCCATTCTTCTCCAAGAGATCTGAGAAACTTTCTGTTGACTTCATCTTGATCCAGATTGACCTTTGCACTTTCCAGTTCACTTATCAGTTTGTTGAACCTGTCAAAGATTTGAGTGAGATTTTCATTCTTTCCACCAGAAAAGTTTTCATACGGCTGTTTCAAGAGGTCCTTTTGATTTCTCTTGGTACTTGCATTACCAGCAAACCTCTTCTCTAAGGCATTCCAAAGAGAGTGAGCAGTATAAAACTTTTTGAACTGATGTTGATAAGCATTAGGAATGGCTATTTGTAATAATGTGAGTGCTTTCACTTCATTCATTCTAGCCTTCCTTTCAAGTTCAGTTTTTGGAGGAGTTTTGACTGGTTTTCCATCAGCATCAAGTTCTGGATCAACTGCAGGAGGGAATTCAACAGCTTCCCATATGGCATAATCAATGAATTGAATATGCTGTTGAATCCTGAGTTTCCACATCTCAAACTCAGTGGGCTTGAGCAAAGGCACTTTGAGTCCTTGCCCAGATCCACTGCTGCTATTTTCAAATTCCATTGAAAAAGATTAAAAAAAAAAATTTTGAAGAAAGTTTTCGACTTTGAAAAACAAAGAATAACCTGTCTCTGATACCACTTGTCAGAATCTAAATATAATGAAAATTATGAATAACCAAGATTAACTGATTTGAATTTATCAGAGTATAAATCAATAATCTTGCTTTGAATCAAAGTTTAATTAAGAAGTTTGCGGAATAACACTTAATTATTTTGACAAAAACTTTCAGAATCAATAATAGCATAAAACATAAGAAGTAATCAAGACTGTTTGTATTGCTGAATTCAATGATTACAATCACCTCTAATCTGTTTTGATTAGACGAAGAACACAAACTGTTCTTAGGGTTTTACAACCTTAGAGGCTTATGAAAACTCTATCAATAAAGCAATTACAGACTCAAAATATGCAGAAAACTCTTTCTCTATGCGTGTATCTTCTATACAATACTCTGTCTATTTATATTACTTTATGGACGTGTTTCCTTGAAGGACTATGACTTCTCTGATAGTAGATATGCTGGAATCTTCGTGTAGATATCTTCCCTGAAAATCAGCACATTCTGTTTATGAAACTGTTGAGCAGCTTGAATGACTTGACAGCATGAACTGAGCAGCTTGAGTTGATTTGTTCTGGCAGCTTGAACTTTTACACTGACAGCTCGAGTTTCTTCAACTAGCAGCATGAACTTTGTACTTACATGAAAAATCTACTAACAGTCTGAGAAGTCTAAACTAACAGCTTGAGTATACTTAAACTATTTCCCAACACTTTATGTGTCATTCGAGTTGTTTTAAAGACATATTCGAGTTGTTTCATGTTCTGTTCGAGTTTATTCCAACTTATATTCGAGACAGTCTATCATTCATTCGAGTTTCTTTATAGACTTAGTCGAGATGTGTCATGTTTTATCCGAGACTAATAAAGAGTTAATCAAGATAGATGTAGTTTCATTCGAGTTTAAAAGAAAATTTTTCCGAAGTGTTGAATTTTTAATGTTTTGAGAAAAATGTCACATTTTTTCAAGAAATTGTTATAAATTTGTGTTTTTCTAACATTGGTCTCTGAACGATTGACTCTGGAATCCTGTCAATAATAGTTTATTATTGTCTGGAATCCCGATGCCTTAAACAGAAAATCACAAGTTTTTATAATTTCTGATGAAATGTTATATTTTTCTACATTTGAAGGATTTTCATTTGTTTACCTGTTCTGACTAACATGATTTTTATTTGTTTACAGGTGTTCAAATGGCATCTCCAGTTCAGTCTCAGAATTCCAATTCATCTGATTCTCATTCATCATACAATCATACACTCGTATCTACACCCGTTCGTTCAACCTCTGTTACTAGACCCTCACCTTCAACCATCATTCCCGATAACCAACTGGTCAAACCCAAACATTGCCTACCTTTCAGAGATAATAACCATCGTTTGGATACCAAGGTTATCAAAGTCAGTCATCCTATAATCGTAGATATTCTCAACGGCCATCCTTTGGGATATCTCCTTCAGTATAAACCTTCAATCCCACAGGTCTACCTACAACAATTTTGGCATACAGTCAAATTTGTTCCTGCTGATGGCAATCACCACTTTAAAGTAACCATAGACCAGTTTAAATCCAAAATCACTCTTGCCAGACTTCGTCATAACCTATTTCTTCCAAGACGAATAGACACAGTTAACATTCCTGAGTTGGCTGATTTTGAAGATTTTGTGTCAGATGAGGAGCTAGTTCATGATTTGATATGCATGGGCTACTCAAAGCCACTTCCAAAAAGCTCCAAATTTCACCGAAATGGATTAAATGGAGAATGGTACACTTTATTTGGGATTATCAATCGATGCATGACTTCCAAGCATACAGGAATAGAAAGTGCAACATTCACTGTCTACGGATCTTTCATGGTATTGCTTTCTATAAGCATTATCATTATGCTCAGTGCATCTGGGAAGACTTAAAAGAGATTGTACTGGCCAAAACAACAAATAGAGCAAGGAAGTTTGTTCCACTCCAAAGATTCATTCAAATCCTAATCCGAGGAATTCTAAGAGCCAATGAGAATATACCGAAGCGAGCAAATTCACAACGATGTCCTGACTATGTAATGATGAGTTTACATGAAGTGTCGGATTCTCCGAATGCGAATATCATGCCGATTCCGGAGTCGTTGTTGAAGTATGCAGATCAAGAGAGTGAGCATGTAAAGTTGTATAGGATAGATCATGCTCCAATAGAGACCCAGGAACCGGGTTCTCTTACCCACGGAGTAATAGGACGAGAGGAACCTCAGCACGGGGCTGAAGTTCAGGGTAGCCAACAAGTGAGCGAGGGAGCTGAAGATGTAAGGGGTGTGAGGAAGAGGCTCAGAAATCTGATTCTGAGAGAACTTTATCAGATATTCAAGAAGGAGAAGATGAAGGTGATGATGATGATGATGATGATGCTGATGGTGGTGATCATCATGAGGGAGGAATTGTGATGATGGATATAGTGATTATTGCACAAGAGAGTGTGAGGGATACCTTAAACCTAGAAAGTCGGGGTTTAACCATATCTGCTGTTAGCTCTCCTATGGGAGTTAGCATTGAAGAAGTCAGTATCCCACTGACGAGTGCACACCCAACCATCCACTCAGTCTCCTCTCAACAGGAGATTGTTTCATTTGAGCACCGGGATGAACCACATCTTCTATCCGAAAGTCATTTGGACTTGATGGATATTGAAATAAGTACACATATGCCCGAGTGTACGACATCAATTCATTCACAGAGTATAGATCCTATACAACTTAGGACACTTGAGTCGAGTTCATCTGTTGAAGTAAATGTGGCTGAACTTCGTGTTCCCACCGGAACATCCTCAGCTACGGAAGCATTTGTTGCTCCGTCGCTTGAACAGGGTGAAAGTCCAGTCAGAGCGACCACATTGCCATCTCTGAGTACTGGCCACACAGACGTGCTTTTCACAAGTTCGACTGTTGTGACAACTGGAAGTCTAAGTGACCCAGTGGTGACTCTATCCCCATTTGTTACTGAATCCACGTTAAATCAAGCTTTGAATGCAGCTATTGCTGGAGTAAATACACATGTATCTGCTCAGTTTTCTGAAGTGATGGCACAAATGTCAGATATTCATAAATTTCTGAAAGGGAAATCAGTGGCCGAGGAATCAATCAAACAGACTGAATCCAATCAAGCACTGGAGGAGTTGAAGGAAGAGCTGAAAGAGTTCGTGTTTGAACAATTTGATGAAATGAGGGAGCGTATGATAAGTTTGGAAAGCACGGTGATAACTGCTTTGGGAAATTTGTCGGAAAGAGTTGCGGCTGTTGTAGAAACATGTAAGGCACAAGCTTCCTCATCTAAAAGAAAACATGATGAGCATGATGAGGACTCCGATGATGCTCCTCATGAGGGGGAGAAGAGGAGAAAGCTTGATGAGCCTACACCTGGGGTTTTAATGATAACGTACCCGGAGAAAGAAGCAGAAGTCAAAGAGAGAGAAGCAGGGAGCACAATAGAATCGGCTGGTGAACAAAGTGAGCTGGGATTGATTCTTTATGAAGATGTTCCAGTTCCTTTGAACATTCAGTCTGATATTTACAACTTTGAAGAGTATAATGATTCTGAAGATGATGTTCAAATTAAGGAACATGAGTTAAGGATTCAAGGTGTAGAAGAAGAGAGAGAGGAATATATTGAAGTTTCTGAAGATGATGATGTAATTACATTGACTGATGTTGATTTCCGAGGAGAGAGGATTGAAGAAGAAGAAGAAGGGATAGTTCAGGATATTCTGAAAGAGACTATATCGGCACCAACGGTTGAAAAGCCTGAGGTTGTGATTCAAGTTAAGGAAGAAGCTGAAGAGTTTCCTGTGGAAAATGTGGTTAGTCAAGAAAGAGTTGTGTTAAATGAGGTTGAGGTGATGGAAAGATTCTTTAATGAATATGTGCTAGCAGATGAGTCTCGAAAGCAATATAGACTCAGGTTTGAAGCACAACAAGTAGTTCAAAGGGAAATTCAAGATATGCTTACTTTGCTGAATAAAGATGAGATTCGAAAGAACAAAGTAAAGAAATTTGAACTTCCAGCTAAAAGTTCAGCAGAGTTTATAAGGAAAAGGAACAAAATGCCGTATATTGAAGACATTCTGGAGAAAAGAAATATTTTGCAAGAGACAAACACCATGTTCTTACCTTAAGTTGTTTAGGGTTTTAGAGCCAAACATGCCACATCTGGTCAACTATGCTAGTTTTCTGAGGAATAAGACACAAGAAGTTGATAAAGTTAAGAGTGAGTTCAGGATAGTTGATCTTGTTAAAATAGAAAAACACAGATTCGTTAAGATTTTCTATCCGACATTCACTGTTACTAGAGCTGATGGAAATACTTATACGTTCACTGAAGCTGATATGTTCAATATGCACCTGGTTGACATTGAAGATCTATTTGATGAATTGTGCAGAAATAAGAGAAATGAACACTGCAGATTTGCCCTGAAGACACTTTTTCACTTCATGCATACCAAATTGGTATTGATGTCAGTGCAAGATCTACAGATAGGTGTGGAACGAGGAATGAGGAAGATAAACATGACAACTCCACATAGAGATATCAAGTTTGCTGGAGAATTGAAAGAATTTCAAGTCGTAATGGTAAAGCATTCAGTTGTTATGTACAAAGATAGAAATAAGAAGCTAAGGGCTATGAGAAGTGTCGAACTCAACAAATTTTCAGATGGTACACTAAACAAAGTGTTAAGTGGTTTAAAGGGAAAGCTTGCATCGGATAAGAAGAGAAAGACAAAGAGAAAAGCCTTATCTGTGAATGACCGAAGACTGATGGTAGAATTCATTTCAAAGATTGAATGGAGGCTCTCTGATCGGAAAAGCATAAGAAGGTTTGAACAAAAGCTTGGATTGACGATTTAAAGACTTTGCACATTCCATCAAAGGGGGAGATTGTTAGAATACATTGTAATTGATGGAAGTCAAAGTGTAGGGTTTGTTTGTAATTCATTCATAGTTGTGAAAAATATGTATATATATAGTAAGTTTGACTTTCAATGTAATAGTTCTGACATTTCACTTTTGGCAAAATAGAATTCAGAGAAAACGGTTACTGACATTTTGGAAGATCTTCTCATCATTCTTGTAATCGACATTTGGAATACAATTATTTGGTTAGTTTTGATTAGAGAATTGTTCTTGTTCTTAAATTGTTGTTTGATTGATATGAAACTGTAAATCACAATTATTTACTTGCAAAAATGGTTAATCTTTCTCTTAGAAAATTTCAAATGACGATTTTGCATTTTTCTCAATAACAATTTTGGTCTCTTCCAACTATGTAATTTACTTTCAGTTTTAAATATTAAATGTTAATTTAAAAAGATAATTGTTATTATTATTTATATATTTATTTTATTTAAAATATATTTATTTTATTACTAAATTTATCCTTATTTGTATATTTAAATTTATTTAATTTACTTCTCTTTTGAAACACTCTTCCAACTAATATAAATGTTTCACGGACAATTAACAATAATCAACGATAAATACTTGTGGAATTGTTGTCAATTTTAACTTAATTCAAAAGTATGTTGCATTACATTGATATATTTTGTTACACCATAATGTATAGGGAAATAACAACAAAATACATTTGGGCGTTGAATTAAATAATGAAATGTTTGTGTCAGTTTGGTGTGACAAATCTATCACTTTCAGTAACAACACGACGAACAGAGTGAATAGCTTTTGACTTGAATGATCGAATATTATCTGCTTTTGACTTGATTGATCGAATATTATCTGCTTTAGATCACTTACCAGCATACCAAGACTACGCATATCAAGAATCTTCATCAATGGTGAACGACTTTTTTGGACAAGATCCGTTTATGCAAAGCTTAATAAATTATCAGCCAATACATGTATTAAATAACTATTTTTATGTTTATTTATGTTTTTCATTATCTATCGGATTCACTTTGTGTTATATGATAAACGTTAGGTTCTGACAAGTTCATGACAATATGGATACGCTCATCATGATCTTACACAACAAAATGAGTATTATCCTCATTCACCAACAATCCATGTATAATGTATGATATTGATTGTTATGTATCCGATTTATTGGATTATTGATATTAAGAAATTTTTTCTTCAATTTTATATAGGTACCAACACGATACAACCATCTACTCATGAATGAAATTCCATCATTTTTTCAACCATATGTAATCGAAATAAAAGATATTGAAGGTAATGGAAATTGTGTTTTTCGATCAATAGTTGTTGCTATAGGTCGACATCAAAACAAATGGCCAACAGTTCGCGGTGAATTATTAGAGGAGTTACGTAAAAATAAGAAACATTACAAAACAATCATCGCTTACGAAAGAGTAAAAAATTCTTAAATTTGAAAGGTTCCGGATTTGCACCAAGTCATCATTGGTTGTTTATGTCTGATTCTGTAATTTTGATCGCTAGTTAGTTTGAATACATTCTTTATTGTTTTACAAACGAAGGCAGCAAAACGTATTTTCCTTTTTGGTCAACCCCACCATCTGAAAATGAATCAATCACAATCGCACATGTACATGGAAATCATTTTATAAAAGTTGATATAAAAGGTCATCCAATGCCGACTGTTTGTGAGTATAATTGGCGTTCCATAAAAAGCAAAAAAAAAAAAAAAGAAAGAAAGAAAGTGGATGAGATGATTTGTATAAAGATCGGTTACATGCCTATAAACAAGTTCATAATATTGAATGTAATGTGCATGTACCGTTGGAGTTACAAACTTATTTTTATCAAAGGGTATTATGTAATTTATGAAATCATTAAATTATCTTTTTGGTTATAATTTTCAAACCATAAAAAGAAAAAAAAATATTTTTTATTTTTTCGAATGAAAAAAGTAAATAAAATTTAGGGTAAATTAAAAATTTCGTCCATGTGGTTATATGAATATTATGGATTTCGTCCTTATCACGTGAAAATTACAATTACAGTATCCATGGTTGACTGTTTGTTATGGTTTTGGTCCTTTGATCGGTCATTTTTTTTTAAAATGACCATTTTGCCCTTGAGAATGTTAATAAATTAGGTAATAACTCTTTTCTATAGATTTAAATAATTAAAAATGAAACAAAATATCTAACCAATAGACAAAGTTAAAATAGTTTTGTTATTATTTGTTTATTGGATGGTAACTCATCCCTTCCATTCATCTCCAACAGATCAATATATCAACATGAAATACTTTTCGATTTCTCACCACCGTCAAAATCGTTTCTAGACCTGGAGTCACCATTGGATTCAAGCATCACCACGATATCAAATCATGTTTCAAGCGAACCCATCGATTATAGATCTGGTTTTGACATTTGCAGATCTAAATCTTGATAAAGAGCAACATGTTTCTTTCTCTTTTCTTTCTCTTTTCGACTGGTGGTGCTTCGATGGTGGTAAGAAGGTAGTGGTACGATGTGAATGAGGATGACGAATGAAGGTGATGGTGACGACAGGTCCAAAGCGAAGGTTTCATGGTCTGAGGTGGAATGGAAACCATTTTATATTCCCTGAACATAAACAGATTCACCTTTCAAATGGGTTAATGCTTCATCGTTCGTGATTTAGACAAGGTTTGGAACCAGTCCACCATTACCTTCGTCAATGACATCTCTTTCACACATCACTCAACGCCTCCCTCTTTTGCTCACTCTAACATCACAGGCTCCCGATTTGGGTTTTGGACCTTTGATTCAAGTTTATTGCATCTCTTTCTCTCTCTCTCTCTCTCTCTCTCTCTCTCTCTCTCTCTCTCTCTCTCTCTCCCCCTCTTTCCCTCTCTCTCTTTCTATCTCACACCTGGAAATCACAAACACCTGATTAGGGTTCTAGATTTGCAGGTAAGAGTTTTTGTGAGATTTCAGTTGTGTTATCAAGGCCTTTGGATTTGCAGGTATGAGCATACGAGTTTGAATTCAAGGGGAAGAATCATAGAAATCATTTTCATTTTGTTTTTTGTTTTAATTTCATGGTTTTATTTGTTGTTATTATTTAAATCTATAAAAAAAATTATTACCTAATTTATTAATATTTTCAAGGGCAAAATGATCATTTTTAAAAAAATGACTGGTCAAAGGACCAAAACCATAACAAATAGTCAACCATGGATACTGTAATTGTAATTTTCACGTGATAAGGACGGAATCCGTAATTTTCATATAACCACAGGGACGAAATTTGTAATTTACCCTAAAATTTAAATAAGTAAATTGTAATATAAAATAAACTACAAGGACCATTTGTGTAACTTACTTTGTATAATTCATTAACAATGATTGATTAATAATGATTAAATGATTAATGTTTATAAATTAAATAATTATTATATAATCAAATCAATCGATAATCATTTAATATTTATTTAATGACTAAAAGTCAAATCAACTAATAATTATATAATAATTAGAGTAATTAAAATGGTAATTAGAGAGAGTTGTGTAATTAGCAAGAAGGGGGTGTGCGTATAGATAGACCCATTATATTTTAAATAATTATGAAATAGTTAGACGAAAACATGTAAATGACAAAACCATATAAATATTTTAATATGAAAAGTAAAATAAATAAATTTCTCACAAATAAATTTAATATACAAAAGAAAGGTAAAATAAATAAGTTATATGTATTATAGCGGTTAAATTTAATAAATAAAAAATATATATATTTTAAAAATAAAAATGTATGAATAATATTAATACTAACAAATTTATTAATTCATTAAACCATAATTAATTAAATTTACACTCAAAGTTTAAAGCGAAAAATAAATTTTAAGAAAACGACAAGAAACTAATTAGATTGTTATGGGACACAAATTTTTACGCAGAAAAAAATCAACATTGAAAAAAGTTAACGGTTAAAAGGACCATTTTAGCAGGAAAATAATGTTTTAAAGGAACTATGTTAAACATTTAATTTTGATCATAGGGAGTTGTTTTGTAATAATTATTTACTTAGTAGTTTCCTTGTATTTTATTTCCTTGTAATTTATTTCATTGTAAAAGTCTAGGGGCCAAAGTTGACATTGCTTCAAAGTTAATTAAATGAAGCTACTTATAGCTAGGGGTGTTCAAAAATATCCGAATCCGAGCATCCGAAACAAAAATCCGAAAATCCGATCCGAAACTATCCGAAATTTCGGATTCGGATAGTAAAATTCCAGATTTTCGGATATTCGGATAATCCGATATCCGAAAATCCAAAAAAAATATTTTTTTTAAAATTTTTTTTATATCTTTAGTATTGATTATTTACATAATATTGAATGTTTATTATTATTCTAATGTATATTTTTGAGTTTTATCTTAGTATTATAGATTTATAAACTAATATTTTTATAAATTTTAGTTTTTTTATACTTTTTTTAGTCGTTTTGAGTAAAATAATTCCGGATACATTTAGTTTGTGATATATTTATTTTTAATATCCATTTAGATGTATGAATTTGTATTTTAGATATCTAAATATTTGATTTAATTTTTTAAAAAATTAAAAAATATGAATTTTCGGATATTTTTTCGGATATTCGGATAATCCGATATCCGAAGGATTCGGATAGCAAAATTCACTATCCAAAATTTCGGATATCCGAAAATCCGGATATCCGGTTTTGAACACCCCTACTTATAGCTCCTAGAGTTTCTTTTGTTTCACACGGTTGAATATTCAATACACAAGCAACCGCCATTTTGCATTTCACTCTCAATATTCTTATTGTCTTTTCTTCATCATTTCTCAATTATTGAGCATTGTTCTTCTTGGGATTTGATAAAGATTATAAAGGTGCTGAAATATTTACGGGAATACTCATTTACAATTGGTATCAGAGGCCAAAAGGTGGATTTCAACTGAATATTACGGATTCTGCTGGGTTTTTTCAAGTGTTCTTCGTGTTCTTCATTCTCCATTCGGTTAGATCTTCTTTTTCTCTGTTTTTACGTGTTTCTTGTGTTCTTATAGTCTTATAATCATCACCATATCTTCATATACTGATTTCCAGCTCATTTCGTTCCATATTACCACTGAAATCATCTAGATTCGGAGTTTTGAAAATTTTAAAAATATGGGTTTTTTGTGGGTTTTTTAGCTTGTTCTTTACTGATTTTAAGTGTTTTCAGTTATTTTAAGTCACCAAAAGTGTTTAAAATAGTTTGTCAATCACTTAGAAACTTTTTTAGGCTTTAACACTGAGAAATCGACTTCTGCTCTGTTCTGCCTTAGAAATCTGCTAAAACCTGCTGTAATTCGGACCATATATTGTAGCAATTCGGACCCATTAAGATCCCAATTCGGACCAAATAGCATCCTAGTTCAGATCTCACTTCGGTCCAATTCGGACCAACCTTAGGTGAATTTCGGACCTCCCACTGCCCATTTCGGACCCTACTTCGGTCCCATCCGAACTTCGGACCATCCGAAGTTCAGATCAGGCATTCTCATTTTCCCATTTTGGACTTGTGTTTAAATTATTATATCACAAATTCGGACCGTATCCATTTCGGACCATCCGAATTCGGTCCCCTACCTGGACACTTTCCTAAAACCCTGTCCACTGTTCACCCGAATTCGGACCATCCGAATTCGGTTCCCACGCTTCATCCGAATCGCATCTGTTCATCCGAAGTCCCTTATCCGAGGTCATACTGTGCATCCGAATCCGGTTCCTCCGAATTCGGTCCATCAGACTTCTAAGCATCCGTATTCGCCCATATCCGAAGTACCATCCGAATTAGGTTGTTCAACCGACTTAGGTCCTCATCCGAGTTAGGTCTTCATCAGAAATCTAAGCCCATCCGAATTTGATTCTTTTCCATCCGAATTTCCACCCATCCGAATTACTGTTCACCTGAACCCAGACCATCCGAAACACTGTTCATCCGAAATATGTCCATTCCATCCGAAATCAGTGTCTTATCCAAATTAGCACCATCCACAGTGCTATTCTTTCTAAGTCCAGCCCATCCGTGTCCAGTTTCCACCTTTAAGATCTTATCTCTTTCATCAGCACCATCATCATGTCTCGCGAAGCTCTCGTACTCGGATCTGAGAACAGACCACCTGTTCTCTATCCAGATGAGTATGAACAATGGAAATCCCGGTTCCTCAAATTCGTTGGAATGCAACTGCTTGGGAATTTAATGCTTCAGTCCATCTCCGAGGGTTCCGTCATCTATTATCGGGAGATAGTAGCCCGACCTGAGGCTGACCCCCCTGTCTTAGCCTCAAAAGTTGAACGAGAACCGGCCAATGACGCCGAGAGAGACAGACAGCATGCCGATAAGAGGGCAGAATACTTAATCTATCAGGCCCTCCCCACTGATATTCTGGTTGGCGTAGACAGCATAATGTCTGCCAAGGAAATGTGGGACGAATTGGAAGTCCAGATGCTGGGGGCAGATCTCGATGATCGTGCCAAGATTGAGGAGGCAAAGGCTAAGTTTACAGAATTCCGAGCCAAAGATGGGGAATCTCTGCAAGCTACGTTTACCAGGTTTTGTGCGGTCCAAAATGAATTGAATAAACTGCACATCAAGAAGGACAGGGATGACATCAATATCCAGTTCTTTGCAGCCCTAGCCCCCGAGTGGCAGCTTGCTTGTCGGGCCACGAAACGAGTCCTGAACATTCCTGAGGTATCCATCAACGTTGTCTTTAAGGAGCTAAAGAAGTATCAAGGGGATGTAGATCAACAAAAGCTGATGGCGAATCAATTGGCCTCTCTACTGCTATCAGCCAACACCGGATTAAAACCCAATGATTCACTCGCCTTGATCACCAACACGAATATTCCGACACCATCCTTTGCTCTAGGTTCATCGTCATCGCAATGCATGTATGATTCTCCTCCGCATGAGGTATTTGATGAGGAAGAGGCTTCTATACAGGAACAAATAGCCTTGTGGACCAATCGTCTCCAGCAACGACGGTTCTCCAACAAGACTAACAATCAACTCCGTTATGACACCGGTCCACGGAGGTACTCAGATGACCGAAGGGATGAACGACGCGATGATTATCGCAGAGACGATTACCGAAGGGATGATCGGGATGACCGCAGGTATGACGACAGACGCGACTATCGAGATGATCGCCGTTATGAAAGGCGAGACGATAGGCGTGATGATCGAAGGGACGACCGGTGGGACTATGAGAGGCGGGACGATCGTAGGGATGATCGTCGGGACGACCGCCGAGATGAGAGGAGAGAGCCTGAAAGAAGGGACAGAAGGATAGATGACAGCAGAGAGCATCGCCGCGCCGATAAGAGGCCGGCAGAGAGGAGAGATGAACGGCCGAGAGCAGACGAGCCGAAAGCTGCGGATGAGCGTCTCTGTTACAAGTGTGGTAAACCGGGCCACTTTGCTCGGGAGTGTAAGAACAATTTTGACAGAGACGTCGCATATTATGAGCGAAAGCTCGACGCCGCAAAGAAAAGAACCGACGGGATGGCCCTCGTCGCCTAGGAAGATTACTGGGATGCTGAAGATACCGACGAGGAGGATGACAAGGGCAAGAACTGTTACATGGTTGATCGTATTGGGTTGGAGAAATGTGTTGTGTCCACTGCTGAGACTTCAGATCATGCTGCTGAGGGGGAGACATTGAAAAATCCACCAGCATGTCTGATGACAACAACCAACAATCCCGAATGCTCTACATCCGGTTCTGAGACAACTGAGGTATATTCCTGTTACATTCCTGCACATGTAAATAATTTATTTGTAGATAATGAATGTACACTGCACACACATATTCTTGATCTACAAGCTAGATTAAATGCTGAAACTGCAAAGTGTGTACAGGCTGAACATGAAGCTCAAACTTTAAAAGAATCATCTGAATTATATCATTCAAAGTGGTTAACTAATCACAATTGTAACATCCTCGGATTTATTTTGATGTATTTTGGTTAATTAAGCGGAAAAGTTATATAATTAAGTTGAATTTGGGTGATTATTATGTATTTGGATATTTAGCAAGTTTGTTGCTATTTTTGAGAAAATTTGAACTCAGAATCAATTTTGTGGATTATTATGAATTTAAAAGTTATTTAAGATAAATTTAAGATTAAATCAGTATTTTATGGAACCGGTTAAGTCGAGTGATGAAATGTGCAAAATGACGAAAGTAGTATATAAAGGGCAATAGGCTTCATTTTCTAGTTTACACTCTCTCTCTACTCTATCTCTCTAGAAATTTTCTCTCTACATCTCTCTAAGATATATCACAAACCGACCGTCGGATTTTCGAGAATTATACGTCATCGGAAAGATATCGAGGAGTACAACAGCAATCTACAAACGGATTTCAGATTTCATACGAATTGAGGTAAGAATCGACCTTTCTAAGATTATGGTTTCGATTTTGAAGAACAAAAATTTCGAATCTATCATTTTATGCATATTTAAGCTTGTTTTTGTCCGAAATATTGCTGGAATATGAAAGTAAATGCATAGTAGAATCGAATCTAGGTATTATACATGATATATTAGTGATTTTTGCCTTAGAAATGAAGAATTTAAGTTGAAATGATGAACAGACTCGAATGGGTCAAGAACAGAGTCGAAATGCAAGAACAAACTCGAGTTTGGTGCTAGATTCGAGTATGTTTTCGAGTGTAACATAGATTCGAAGGGAAGGGGGTTCAAATCAACCCCTAGACTCGAAGTGTAGTTCAATTTAACCTTAGATTCGAAGGGTAGGTTCGAATCTAACATAAGGAGTTCGAATCTAATGTATAAATTTCGAATCTGATGATTGATTTCGAATCTAACCATAGAATCGAAGGTGAGTTCGAATCTAAGCCTAGATTCGAAGCTTAGTTCGAATCTGATGCTTGGAATTCGATTCTGATGCTTGGAATTCGAATCTAATCCATTAAATTCGAGTTTAATGCCTAAAATTGAGAAATATACTCTCTAAACTTGTATTATGAATGAAACTCATATACAACACATAAAATGATATAAAATATGCAAAGGACAAGATACAGAATTGAAATGGGTTTCAAACTTGGTTATAGTTTAAATTTGGATGTAGACCCGAAATGGGGGAAAACGTTGCAAAACTTACGAGACTTGATTTTTATGAGTTAAACGGTTAATGATATGAGGAAGTTGTTGTAATTGATATAACAGGTCCCTTGTGGTGTTGTTTAACCCACAGTGGGGTACTTGGAGGAATCCGGTTGAAAGCCCGAAGAGAAATAATATCGGTTAAAAGATAAATTACGCACCCACTGTGAGTACAGTAGATTTCGCATGGTTATATTTGTTTTATGTAAGCTTTGCCTGCTGAGACCTGTTGTTTCATTGATTGTTTGGAATTCTACTAACTTGCGTAGATTTAGATGCACATTCTTACTTGTTGCATGTCCTTTCGGTTGTTGTGCATCTAGTGATGGACCGGTGGGTCGCATCGATTACTCTGATGTTACTGTGCTATATGACCTGGAGCTGATCCCTCCTAGGCCCGGTAGGCAGTATGTCATCCCCGATCGTACGTTTGTCTCAGATGGTATGTCTAAATGCCGAGCTGTGAGCTCGAAGGGGCTGCGGCTCTGGTCCGTACTTGGTGTACGAAGAGAGTATACGACGTTTGTCGTCGGGATTACTCTTGGGCTTCATAAAGACTTATAAAATGCGCAATCTATGTATTCACTAAGCATTCGCTTACGTTTTAGTTGTTGTATTTTTTACAGGCAAAGGAAAATCTACTGCTGGACCTTCTAGTTAGGTCGTTTGGGGAAGATTTGGGAGACTCGGCACTATTTAATCGGTAATCGTGATTGGATAATGTTGTATTATATTCTGGATGATTGTAATAAATGTATGGGTGTGTAGTCTTAGACTTGGTACCTTATAGCACCGTAGGGTGTTTAACACTTGTTGCACTACTTTATTTATGATTTTAATGCTTCCGCACTTAATTTAGGTTATCAGATCATTATGTTATTGTATGTTGGTGATTAATCCTGGGTGTATTGTAATTGGTGGTTGTTGTGGCAAGGGTGCCACACGAGATGGTATCAGAGCAGTAGTTTGAGATTCAAGTGTCCGAGAGGTCTTGATCTCAAACATTAGGTGATGATATGTAGTGATGCTAAGTAATGATCTGAACTAAGATAGGTTATGATCTAGTAATTATAAGAAAATGACTGTCATACGGGACAAATAAGTGGTGTCTTTAAAATTATGACATGTTGCTAAATAAGTTATATGTTTCGTATTTCAGAACATGTCTGGAGGAGGAATGACACCTGAAGAGACGAGAGAAATGATGCTAGCCATGATGGCTGAGCAAAGAGAGATGATTCAAGAGCAGTTTCGGGCTCGAGATGAGGCCGAAGCTAAGCGAAGGGAAGATAAAAGGAAGAACAAAGAAAAAGAAAGAGAAGGAAATAATGAGGAACAAGATGACAACACTGGGTCATCTAATAAGCCCAGGGGTTGTCGGTTTAAGGA
The DNA here is from genome assembly GCA_020465985.1 of Centrapalus pauciflorus. Lineage (NCBI taxonomy): Eukaryota > Viridiplantae > Streptophyta > Magnoliopsida > Asterales > Asteraceae > Centrapalus > Centrapalus pauciflorus. The sequence goes on from JAANYP010007506.1 coordinate 22,971, forward strand.
TTTTAAAGGAAATGGAGCTGTAGAGTTTAACGGTTTAGGGGATGCTGTTGCCGCACTGGAATGGATAACAGCAACTGAGCGAACATTCCGAATCAGCGATTGTGCTGAGAAGGATATGGTTCGTTATGCAACTGCTATGTTCACGAATGATGCCATCATGTGGTGGAACGCAATGGTGAATGCGTTGACGTTAGAGAAGGTTTCTGATATGACTTGGGCTGAGTTCAAGGACCTATTCACTCAGCAGTACAGTCCGGTTGATGAGCGCCGGAGGTTGGAAGCAAAGTTTATGGCACTGGTACAGGGGACTAAGACTGTGTCCCAATATGCTGTAGAGTTCACGAGGTTAAGTCTGTTCGCACCTCATCAGGTGGACACCGAAGAAAGGAAAGTGACCAGGTTCGAGGCTGGTCTTGACATTGAGATTAGGAGGGTCATGAGCAATATTCGTTACCCTACATTTGCTGGCTTACTTGAGGCTGCCAGAAATGTAGAGCAGATTCTGATTATGTCAGGCTACTCTGTTGGGTCTGCTGCTGCTTCCACCAATCCAACACAGCCGTCACCGCCGAAGCGCCAAAGGGAGGGAGGATACTCGGGATCTTCCCGGTCTTCACAATACTCATCACAGCAATCTTTTCGCCGACCATCTGGTTCATCTGATCGTGGTCGTGCTCGTGCGTACTCTATCAACACCGAGCCACAATACTGCAACAAATGTCATCTGGAGCATTTTGGCAAATGCCCTAACGGACGTGCTTGTTTTTGCTGTGGGGAGCTGGGACATTTTCAGAATGACTGCCCAAGGAAGGGTGATGCTTGCTATAAGTGTGGGGTGTGGGGTCACTATAGCAGGAATTGTAGAAAGAATGCTCCAACGGCTGCTGTCCCATCATCAACACGATCGTCTGGAGGTTCGAGTGGTGGTTCAGTTAACCGCCGGGGTCAGTCACAGAGGGCACCTGCTCGTGCTTTTCAGATAACTGCAGAGGAGGCAAGGGAAAATCCGAAGGTCGTCACGGGTACGTTCATAGTTAATTCTATGCCTGCACGAGTTTTATTTGATTCGGATGCCAATAGGTCGTTTGTTTCTACTGTGTTTGCACAAAGACTTGCTATGCCCCTGTCTAAGTTGTCTGCTATACTTGATATTGAAACTGCTAGCAATACTTTAGTTAAGGTAGATCATGTATACCGAAATTGCACGTTAGTAATTGAAGATGTAGTCTTCAATTTAGATCTGATTCCGATAGAGTTCAGCGAGTTTGATGTGATGGTCGGAATGGACTGGTTGATCGAGAATGAAGCCCATATAGTGTGTAAAAGTCGAATGATAAAGATAACTACCCCGGAGGGGCGTGAGATATGTATATATGGGGATAGGAGAAGCGGGGATCTGTGTTTGCTGACTATTGCAAAAGCTCGAAAGCTTGTTGCAAAGGGATGTGATGCATACTTAGCATATGCGATTGATGCTAAGGCAGAGAAGAGAACGTTGGCCGATGTGCCGGTTGTTTCACAATTCCCGGATGTGTTTCCGGAAGACTTGTCTGGCGTGCCGCCTGAAAGACAAGTAGAATTTAGGATTGACTTGATCCCTGGAGCTGCACCGGTAGCTCGTTCTCCTTATCGTCTTGCCCCAACTGAGATGAAAGAAATGATGACACAGTTGCAAGAATTGTTAGATAAGGGCTTCATTCGGCCGAGTTCATCGCCGTGGGGAGCCCCGGTGCTGTTTGTAAAGAAGAAAGATGGCACGATGAGGATGTGCATAGATTATCGGGAGCTGAATAAGTTGACGATTAAGAACAAGTATCCTCTGCCGAGGATAGACGACTTGTTTGATCAGTTACATGGGGCTAGTGTATTTTCTAAGATTGATCTGAGATCAGGATATCATCAATTGAAGGTTCGAGAAGAAGATGTGCCAAAGACAGCATTCAGGACTCGGTATGGACATTACGAGTTTCTGGTGATGCCTTTTGGATTAACTAACGCCCCAGCTGTCTTTATGGACTTGATGAATAGGGTTTGTAGACCGATGTTGGATAAGTCGGTGATAGTGTTTATTGATGATATACTGGTATACTCTAAGTCTGAGGCTGAACATGCTGAACATCTCAGAGAACTGTTAGAGTTGTTGAGGAAAGAAAAGTTGTACGCCAAGTTCTCAAAATGTGAGTTTTGGCTGCAACAGATACAGTTTCTAGGGCATGTGATTTCGGGGGCTGGGATTTCTGTGGATCCAGCCAAAGTTGAAGCAATAAAGAACTGGGAGCCGCCTCGTTCAGCTACTGAAGTTAGAAGTTTTCTGGGGTTGGCAGGATATTATAGGAGGTTTATAAAGGATTTCTCAAAGATTGCAGTTCCTTTAACTGCATTAACCAAGAAGAATGCACCATTTATATGGGAAACTGTGCAGCAGGATGCCTTTGAAGTACTGAAGAAGGCGTTAAGCGAGGCTCCGATACTTGCCTTACCGGAAGGCAATGACGATTTTGTGGTTTATACTGATGCATCAAGGTTAGGGTTAGGCGCTGTATTGATGCAGCGTGGGAAGGTTATAGCGTATGCTTCAAGACAGTTGAAGCAGCATGAGAAGAATTATTCGACTCATGATCTGGAGTTGACCGCAGTAACATTTGCTTTGAAGTTATGGAGGCACTACCTGTACGGTACTAAGTGTCAACTTTACACGGACCATAAGAGCTTGAAGTATATCTTTAGCCAGAAGGAACTTAATATGAGACAACGTAGGTCTATGGAGCTTATTAAAGACTACGATTGTGAGATACTGTACCATCCCGGAAAGGCTAATGTGGTAGCCGATGCCTTGAGCCGAAAGGCTTATGCTAAGGATTTCTGTTATATGATGACGTCTACAATGCTGACCTCCACGATAATTGATGATGTCAAGGCTGCTCAGAAAGAAGCCTTGAAAGAGGAGAATATTGGTGCTGAGGATGTTAGGATACATTTAAAGAATATGGAAACGAGCGAGTCTGGTATAAAAGGTGTGTACGGAAGAATTTGGGTGCCGAAATATGGTGGTATGAGAAATGTGATCGTTGAGGAGGCACATCAATCTAAGTTTTCTGTACATCCCGGGAGCACAAAGATGTACAACGACTTAAAGGCAGACTTTTGGTGGCCGGGATTGAAGAAGGATATCGGTCAGTATGTTGAACGATGTAGGACTTGCCGGTTGGTAAAGGCCGAACATCAACAACCGTACGGCAGTATGCAGCCGCTTCCCATTCCGGAATGGAAGTGGGAGCACATTACTATGGATTTTGTTACAAAACTGCCGAAGACTAGGCGCCAACATGATGCAGTTTGGGTGATAGTCGATAGATTAACTAAGTCCGCACATTTTATACCGATAAGAGAAAGTTACTCCTTAGAAAAGTTGGCTAAAATTTATATGGACGAGATTGTTTCTAGGCATGGAGTGCCTAAGTCCATAGTATCGGACCGGGACAGCCGGTTTACTTCAAATTTTTGGTCGGCTTTGCAAGAAGGGTTAGGGACAAGGATAGCAATGAGTACAGCTTACCGCCCGCAAACTGATGGTCAGAGTGAGCGGACCATCTTAACGCTTGAAGATATGATGAGATCGTGTGTGCTAGATCTCGGTGGCAATTGGGACGATCATCTGCCACTCATAGAGTTTTCGTATAACAATAGTTACCACGCTACGATCAATAAAGCTCCGTTCGAGGCTTTGTATGGAAGGAAATGTAGGACTCCTACATGTTGGAGAGAAACGGGTGAAACACCAATTGCTGGGCCGGCCTTGCTTCAAGAAACAAACGAGAAGATACAGTTGATTAGGCAAAACATGAAGGCGGCCCAGGATCGTCAGAAAAGTTACTACGATCGGAGGCACAAGCCGATCAATTTTGAAGTGAATGACTGGGTTTATCTGAAAGTATCACCCATGAGGGGCGTTACTCGTTTTGTAAAAAGGGGAAAGTTGGCTCCGAGATTCATCGGACCATTTAAGATAACTGAAAAAGTGGGGAATCAGTCATACCGTTTGGAATTGCCTGAAGAGATGTCGGGCATACATCCGGTGTTTCACGTTGGAAATCTTCGAAAGTCATTTACTTCTAGTAACGAGGATTGGGCCGACCATACTGAACTGCAGGTTGATGAAAGGCTCCGGTATGTTGAAGAGCCGGAGTGTGTGTTAGATACTAAGATGAAGAAATTGAGAAGCAAGGAGATAGAAATGGTGCTTGTAAGTTGGAAGCATCATAAAGGAGCAAATCATACATGGGAAACTAAGTCAGAAATGTTAAGAAAATATCCGAAACTGTTTGAGACCGAGTAACTTCGAGGACGAAGTTGAGCGTGGTGGAGCCCATGCTGTAACATCCTCGGATTTATTTTGATGTATTTTGGTTAATTAAGCGGAAAAGTTATATAATTAAGTTGAATTTGGGTGATTATTATGTATTTGGATATTTAGCAAGTTTGTTGCTATTTTTGAGAAAATTTGAACTCAGAATCAATTTTGTGGATTATTATGAATTTAAAAGTTATTTAAGATTAAATCAGTATTTTATGGAACCGGTTAAGTCGAGTGATGAAATGTGCAAAATGACGAAAGTAGTATATAAAGGGCAATAGGCTTCATTTTCTAGTTTACACTCTCTCTCTACTCTATCTCTCTAGAAATTTTCTCTCTACATCTCTCTAAGATATATCACAAACCGACCGTCGGATTTTCGAGAATTATACGTCATCGGAAAGATATCGAGGAGTACAACAGCAATCTACAAACGGATTTCAGATTTCATACGAATTGAGGTAAGAATCGACCTTTCTAAGATTATGGTTTCGATTTTGAAGAACAAAAATTTCGAATCTATCATTTTATGCATATTTAAGCTTGTTTTTGTCCGAAATATTGCTGGAATATGAAAGTAAATGCATAGTAGAATCGAATCTAGGTATTATACATGATATATTAGTGATTTTTGCCTTAGAAATGAAGAATTTAAGTTGAAATGATGAACAGACTCGAATGGGTCAAGAACAGAGTCGAAATGCAAGAACAAACTCGAGTTTGGTGCTAGATTCGAGTATGTTTTCGAGTGTAACATAGATTCGAAGGGAAGGGGGTTCAAATCAACCCCTAGACTCGAAGTGTAGTTCAATTTAACCTTAGATTCGAAGGGTAGGTTCGAATCTAACATAAGGAGTTCGAATCTAATGTATAAATTTCGAATCTGATGATTGATTTCGAATCTAACCATAGAATCGAAGGTGAGTTCGAATCTAAGCCTAGATTCGAAGCTTAGTTCGAATCTGATGCTTGGAATTCGATTCTGATGCTTGGAATTCGAATCTAATCCATTAAATTCGAGTTTAATGCCTAAAATTGAGAAATATACTCTCTAAACTTGTATTATGAATGAAACTCATATACAACACATAAAATGATATAAAATATGCAAAGGACAAGATACAGAATTGAAATGGGTTTCAAACTTGGTTATAGTTTAAATTTGGATGTAGACCCGAAATGGGGGAAAACGTTGCAAAACTTACGAGACTTGATTTTTATGAGTTAAACGGTTAATGATATGAGGAAGTTGTTGTAATTGATATAACAGGTCCCTTGTGGTGTTGTTTAACCCACAGTGGGGTACTTGGAGGAATCCGGTTGAAAGCCCGAAGAGAAATAATATCGGTTAAAAGATAAATTACGCACCCACTGTGAGTACAGTAGATTTCGCATGGTTATATTTGTTTTATGTAAGCTTTGCCTGCTGAGACCTGTTGTTTCATTGATTGTTTGGAATTCTACTAACTTGCGTAGATTTAGATGCACATTCTTACTTGTTGCATGTCCTTTCGGTTGTTGTGCATCTAGTGATGGACCGGTGGGTCGCATCGATTACTCTGATGTTACTGTGCTATATGACCTGGAGCTGATCCCTCCTAGGCCCGGTAGGCAGTATGTCATCCCCGATCGTACGTTTGTCTCAGATGGTATGTCTAAATGCCGAGCTGTGAGCTCGAAGGGGCTGCGGCTCTGGTCCGTACTTGGTGTACGAAGAGAGTATACGACGTTTGTCGTCGGGATTACTCTTGGGCTTCATAAAGACTTATAAAATGCGTAATCTATGTATTCACTAAGCATTCGCTTACGTTTTAGTTGTTGTATTTTTTACAGGCAAAGGAAAATCTACTGCTGGACCTTCTAGTTAGGTCGTTTGGGGAAGATTTGGGAGACTCGGCACTATTTAATCGGTAATCGTGATTGGATAATGTTGTATTATATTCTGGATGATTGTAATAAATGTATGGGTGTGTAGACTTAGACTTGGTACCTTATAGCACCGTAGGGTGTTTAACACTTGTTGCACTACTTTATTTATGATTTTAATGCTTCCGCACTTAATTTAGGTTATCAGTTCATTATGTTATTGTATGTTGGTGATTAATCCTGGGTGTATTGTAATTGGTGGTTGTTGTGGCAAGGGTGTCACAACAATGTTATAAAATAGATGTTAATAGAAAAGTAGATGTTCAGGACAGGAATATATATCTTGAATCTTGCATGGAAACATTATCAAAAGAAAAACTCTCATTAAAAGAAGAAATTTTTGTACTTACAAAACAGTTAGATGCAGTAAATATGGAAAATATAGACAGTTTAGAAAAATATAAAATGATTGAAGAAGAAATGATAAGTTTGTACTCACGAATAAAGACCCTTGACGATGCATTTTTAAAAAGGGGTCAAACAGAACAAACTATCCACTTAAATCAGCCCAAAGAAACAAGGTTTTACCATTCTAAACAAGGAATCGGTTTTAAAAATCCTAAATATTTGGAAAAAGCACAACAAATTTTACCTTTATTTTATGACATGAATTATATGGGAGCCGGTCTTAAATCTTTCTTTTTTGAGTCATCAAAAGAAGTTTTAAACCAAGAAAATGAGAAACGTGTTGCTCATAAAGAAAATTAAATTTCTTTTCAATATGAAGAACTTAACGAGAGTTATTCTTCTAGAGTACCCACTTTAGAGGAAGACTTCTTGTCAACTTATTCAGAAGCTGAATTGAAAACAGAAACCGTAAAATCAACTCCTCAACTTTATATTCCTGCAAAAGTTCTTCAACAACAAATCACTGTTTTAGAAAAGGAATTGAAGTCGTCTCAAAAGAAAGCTCTTGATCTTCAAGATGCTCTTCTTAAGAGCAAAGAAGAATTGGTAAATCAAACTTTTCAACAATCTGTGGAAGTAACTGTCTACAGAGAAAATTTTGAAATGGTTTCACAAAAATTGAAAGATTTTTCAAAAGAACAAACAGTTTCTTTCTCCACAAAAATTCCATATGTGTCATCAAATAAAGGTAAGGCCAAAGCTAAAACTTCTTCTGTCATTTATAAAGGTGAGTGTTCAAAACCTTTTAAAAATGAGGTTTCTAAAAAGACTCAGATCAAATCCAAGTCTTTTAAGAAACCCACTCACCAACAAAAAGAAAATTCTGTCAAGTCTAAATCTTCCATGCTTACTGACTCTAATCGTTTTGTTCTTACAGATCATTTAAGAAGAGTTCCAAAAACCACCATGCTGGATTTTACGAGTTTTTTTGTGAAGAAGGCTTTAATGCCAAATGAATTTGTTACTAGAGATAGGATGTCTGTAATCTCTAAAGATAATTTGTGTAACAATGTGTGTGACAATGCATATAATGATGTATCGAATTCTGTTGTTCCTTTAAAGTACTCTTTCAGTGAATTATTTAATCTATGTCTAACTCGCTATAGACGACAGGTTCCTGAAATGAATGCTTTCGTGCCATATCCTGTTATACGAATTCGGAAAAAGAAAACAAAAAATGTTGCATCATCGGCCTCAAATAAAATTGAGACTTGTCCGTTGCCAAGGCCCAAAACCAAAGCAACGGTCAAAAAGGTCTCAAAAAGACAAAAACCAAATGCAATTTCAGCGCCTAAGGTTCCAAAGCCCAATAAATCCAATCTTCAATGGATTCCAAAGGGTTATGCATCCGGACCACACAAAAATGCTAAATGGGTTCCTAAAACTGTACACGTGACATATAAATCTGGAACTCCTAACAAAAAGGGACCCATATTGAGGTGGGTACCCAAAGTTGTGTGATCTTTATGCAGATTGTTCTTGGTTACTTCTGATCAAGACCCGTTCTTCAGTGAAATGGCTTCTAGTTACCATAGACTAGGACCCGTTCTTTTGCTTGTCAGTTGTGCTTAAACCGACACGTTTGGCTTCTGTGCACACAGCCCAGGACCCGGTCTTAACTCATCATGTTTTCTGAACATCTCGGTTCAGAACACGGTTTGATTGTGAATTAAAATGGATGTGTTTGAATGCATATAGTTTTTCATTGTATAAATTTATTTTCTTTTCAGGCTAAGTCCATTTGGTATATGGATTCGGGTTGCTCCAAGCATATGACGGGAAGAAGAGAATTGCTATCCAACGTAGTTGAACAGTATTGCGGAACGGTAAAATTCGGGAACAACCATCAGGCTCACATCAAAGGATACGGGGACTTAGTTCTAAATAATCTGGTCATCAAGGACGTTGACAATGTTGAGGGGTTATCGCATAATCTTTTTAGCATAGGACAACTCTGTGACAAAGGACTAGAGGTAACTTTTAGAGCTAAGAACTGCAGTGTAAAGAGTATGGATGGAAAAGAAATCCTAACAGGTTCCCGAAACTCTAACCTCTACACCATTGACGTAGCCAAGCTAATAGTGAAGGATAACATTTGCCTATTATCAAAAGCCTCTTCAAAAGACTCTTGGTTGTGGCATCGAAGATTATCCCATTTGAACTTTGATAATATCAACAAGCTGGCTGCGAAACAATTGGTTAAAGGTCTTCCTGAATTGCGCTATGAAAAGGACCATCTGTGTGGAGCTTGTGAGAAAGGAAAAATGAAACGATCATCTCACAAACCAAAGCTTGAACCATCAACAAAAAGAGTATTGGAGTTACTTCACATGGATTTATGCGGACCGATGCGGACTCAAAGCATAAACGGAAACGATATGTGTTGGTTATTGTTGATGATTATTCACGATATACCTGGGTCAGGTTCTTGCGTTCCAAGGACGAGACAGCTCGAGAAATCATAGATTTTATCAAGAGTGTCGAGACCCAACAGCAGCTGTCAGTGCAATCAATCAGATCTGATAATGGCACGGAGTTCAAGAACTCGGTAGTTAAGGGCTTCCTTCGATCCAAAGGCATTCAACATCAATATCCTGCTGCTCGAACGCCTCAACAAAATGGGGTCGTGGAAAGGCGTAACCGTACGCTTGTGGAAGCCGCTCGTACAATGCTCACATACTCAAAGCTACCTCCGTTCTTGTGGGCCGAAGCCGTATCAACAGCATGCTATACACAAAATCGCTCCATCATCCATAAGCGCATTAACAAAACTCCTTACCAACTCTTTTTGAATAAAGTACCATTTATCAAGTACTTACGTGTATTTGGTTGCAGGTGCTATGTGCTGAACGACAAGGACAACCTCGGGAAGTTTATTGAAAAGGCGGATGAAGCGATCTTCATTGGATATTCATCCAACTCGAAGGCGTATCGCGCATTCAATACCCGAACCAGAACAGTCAATGAAAGTGTGCATGTCACATTTGATGAGTTGGCTGAACTGGCACCCGAAGTTGATCAATCAGGACCTCGCATTACTCAAATGCCTGGAGACTCTTCTAATAATCCCATTTCTTTTTCTTCTTCTGATTTAGTCAATTTGTTTGATCCTTTTTATGTTGAATTTTTCGGTCCTAACGATAGTGTGTCTAATGTTGTCAATAATGTAGGTAATCCTTCCAGTTCAACTGCGCCACAAAGTTTCTCCGCTCCATCTTCATCAACATACCCTCATCCATCTACATCATCCACCGACACATCCGCAGTTGAATCTACTCCTATAATACCCTCACATATAATACCAACAATCCTTCCTTCACCTGAACACTCGGGAATCGAACCGGAACCAGTGGTACCATCATTTGAAACCATTGACCATGAATCTTCATCCATCCCCACATTAACCACTGATGTTCCATCCCGAGCACCCCTTCCACACGAGATTAAATGGACCCGAAGTCACCCAACAGATCAAATCATTGGTGATGTTTCAACAGGAGTCCAAACTCGTAGGGCATCTGCTAATGAATGCCTCTTCGCATCATTCCTTAGTATGATAGAGCCCGCTCGTGTGGATGAAACTCTAACAGATCCAGATTGGATAGTTGCAATGCAAGAGGAACTCAACCAGTTTGAACAGCTAAGAGTATGGCAGTTAGTTCCCAAACCAAAAGACCGTGCAGTCATCGGAACAAAGTGGATCTTTAAGAACAAACGAGATAAGAACGACATTATGATAAGGAATAAAGCAAGACTTGTTGCCAAAGGCTATCGACAACAAGAAGGGATAGATTATGACGAGACCTTCGCTCCAGTTGCACGGATCGAAGCAATCAGAATCTTCTTACCGTACGCGGCGCACAAAGATTTCAAAGTGTACCAAATGGATGTCAAGACTGCCTTTCTAAACGGTGAACTTAACGAGGAGGTGTATGTTGAAAAACCACAAGGCTTTGTTGACGCACATAAACCTGACCATGTTTATGTGCTAGATAAAGCCCTCTATGGTTTAAAACAAGCACCTCGAGCATGGCTAGATAAAGCCCTCTATGGTTTCTGTAAAGGTGTGGTGGACACAACTCTGTTCACTAAAAGGGAAGGCCCACATATAATGCTAGTACAGATATATGTCGACGACATTATATTTGGATCTACTGACAGTAATTTTTGTAAGGATTTTTCAGCCCTAATGGAGTCAAGGTTCGAGATGAGTATGATGGGGGGAAATGAACTTTTTCCTCGGATTACAAGTCAAACAACTTGAGGATGGGATTTTTGTGAACCAGTCGAAATATACTCTTGACATTCTCAAGAAGTATAAGTTAGACTCTTGCACGAGTATCGCAACTCCCATGGCCTCCAACTGTAAGTTAGACACCGATCCTTCTGGGAAAAGTGTTGATAATACAACTTACAGAGGGATGATAGGATCCTTACTGTACTTGACTGCTAGTAGGCCGGATATAATGTTTTCAACATGTCTTTGTGCTAGATTTCAGACCGACCCAAAAGAATCACACCTAACTGCGGTAAAACGCATTTTTCGTTATCTTAAGGGTACACCCGAACTTGGTATATGGTATCCAAAGGGAACCGATTTCGATCTTACCGCTTTTTCAGATGCTAATTTTGCAGGTTGTAGAGTTGACAGAAAAAGCACGTCGGGAGGGATACAGTTTTTAGGAGATAGACCGGTGAGTTGGTCTTCCAAAAAGCAGAATTGTGTTTCCACATCCACAGCTGAGGCTGAGTATGTAGCAGCTGCAAGCTGTTGCTCTCAAGTGCTGTGGATGAGAACACAATTACGCGACTATGGATTCTCACTCACCAATATCCCAATTTACTGTGATTCTCGAAGTGCAATTGCCATCTCTTGCAATCCCGTGCAGCACTCTCGAACAAAACACATAGATATCAGGTATCATTTTATTAAAGATCACGTAGAAAAGGGAACCATTGAGTTGTATTTTGTTGGCACAGAATATCAACTTGCGGATATATTTACTAAAGCTTTAGACGAACCTCGTTTTCAGTTTTTAGTATCCCATATCGGCATGTTGAATCCGCCTTCCAATTAAATATCAGATATTGTCTTAAATAATTTTATTTCAATCTATCGTGATTGAAATTCCTTTATTTTAGAAAATATCTGTTATTTAAATCTAAGGATTGTGTCACAAAATTGAAACTCAATATCTCCTTATCTGTGTACATTTTTAATAATTAATGATCCTAACAAATTTCTATGTGAATTGTTCATCACGGAGTGGGACGCAAACAATATCCAGGTTTGTCTGTATTTTTAAGGCTAAAAAGGGTTGACGAGATTTATCCGGAAAACAAAGGGAAAAGAACTGGTATTTATTTGAGGGGAGTATAGTTAGGATCTTAAGTTTTATAATTCTTTGTTTCTTTTTAATTTCTTGTAGTTAAATCTTAAACTTTAGGTTGGTTATACTGAATTTAATTTTGAGTCTAACTTAACAGTTCAGAAAATCTCAAAAAAGATTTTAATTGTTGAAATTTATCAAAAAGCCAAAAATATTTTATTTTATTTTATCTTATTTTATTTTGGTTTGTTTTTATCTTAACCTAAATACTAAAAGAAAAATACCAAAAATATTTTTGTTATATTTGTTTGTTTATTTGATTCAATGAAAATATTCAAAAAGATTTAATAAACTTGGGCCAAATTTTTTTTAAGAATCTTGTTTTTGTTTATTTTTTTTAACAGCCCAAAATTTATTTTGTGAGTGTGTGTGTTAAGTGAACAAAACCGGCGGCCCATTTGTTTCATTTAGGCGCGGATCCTATGACCCGGACCCGACCCATGCGATATAAATAGGGTCGGTCAACAGGTCAAACCACTTTACTTCCTTTTTAAGCTTCTTCATCTTCTTCACTCTCCCTCCTCTCGTCGAAGAACACACCGCCGGCCACCATTTTCACTCACTCAAGCTTTTGGACCTTCATTTTTCTTCGATTTTCTTACGTTTTTCACCTTCGGCATCATCAGGTAACCTCTTTTTAACTTTATTTTAGTTTATAACTTCCTATTTTATGTGTTTGATTCTCATTTTTTTCTCATTTTTTCTTCTCGGTTTTTACTAATTTTAAGTACAAATGTGTTCTTTTTACGTAGGTGTAGTTAGATAAAATGTTCATCATGCATTTTTAGACTAGGATCTGTAATTTCATGCATTTTTATTAACTTTTAACTGTTCACGTTTATTTTGCATGAACACATTAACTGCATTCATGCATTTCGGATGTCCGAGTTCGGACCCTCATCCGAATTCGGACGTCCCACTTAGTTTAAATTTTTCAATTTTTCAAACTTCCGAAAACCGAATTCGGTCATTGTAGATCCGAATTCTGTCACTGTTGATCCGAATTCGGTCCACCATGATCCGAATTCGGTCCTTCATCGAATTTCAGAAGTTTGAAAATTCACTTAAGTCAGATGGCATCATATTGTTCATCCGAACTCGGATTGGATCCGAATTCGGTTCCCATCCGAGTTAGGTTCTTTGTCATTACTGCATACATAACATTTCCATCCGCACCATATCCGAATTCGAACCATGCTCATGCATCATCCGAATTCGGACTACCTCCCACCCACATCACCACTTTCATGCATTTCGGACGACATCCGAATTCGGTCCATCTTCATGAACCATCCGAATTCGGACCCCACCATCCACTTTCATGCATCATCCGGATTTCGGTCTGATCCGAATTCGATGACACTGTTCATCCGAATTCGGACCATCCGAAATCCAACACTTAGCATTTTTTTATTTTTTTATTTTTCCATTTTTTGCTTTTTCAATATAAATTAAAATATACAAAAATATTTTCATCACGGTGCACCATTGATTAGAGTTAGGATTAGTGTTTGAGTGAAAAGGTCTTATCTCACATCGGTCTCTTAACGATTGATTTTGGACTAATAAAGACCCGATGCTAAACAGATCAGGCAGTTTCAATTTCACACTAATCTAGACTTCACATCAATGCCTTATCATTTAAAGTCTTATTATTCTAACTTTGATGCACCCTTGCAGGATGATGGAACCAGCAGTTAACCTGACCATACCCCATCCCCCCATCCCAAATAATAACGCCCAACTCCCAGAACAATCCATCCTCCCCAACGCCGAGTTTGTCGAGTTTATTCCACATAACTGGCAGCTCGACGTTTCCATCCTAACCAAGGAACCCCAAACCCTCGCATTTGACATCCTCACTCGCCACACCATCTATTACGCCTTATCCACCGCAATTGTTGTTCCCCAAATTTACCTTCAACAATTTTGGAACAGGTTGCAATACTTTCCTGACACCGAACCCCACTTTACATCCACCATCGACTATGTTCCAGTCAAACTGACCATACCCGCCATACGCCATATCCTTCACCTACCCGCCGAATTCTACCTTCCAACCCGCGATCATTTTGATCCCAACCCATCCATCACCGAAACCTTAGCTGAAATCCAAACACTGGGTTATGATGGCCCTCTTTCCAAACCCTCAGATTTCCGCACCAAAAATCTTCAATCTCACTGGCGGATCCTCTTTGATGTAATCAACAAGTGCTTCACCGCGAAACACTCCGGCCACGACTCCGCCTCGGCTCAAGTACTAGCCATGTTCACCGGCTTTGCCTTTGACCGACATGTGGATTATGCTGCTTTCCTCTTCGAGGAATTAAGACGAGTCCATGTGGAGAGGGGAACCAAGAAAGGAAGAAAATACATACCTCTCCAACGGTTTCTCAAGCTAATCATCCAGTATGCCATGGACCATGATGATGATATCCACGAACGTCCTGAGGCAGATGTCTACCCCACAGTGGCAATTCAAAAGTTAACTCTGCCAAAGGGGGCCCCTACAGTGCCAATAATGAAAATTCCACTATCTCTGCTAATGAGGTCAAGGGGGTTGGAACGGGTTAGGGCGTATATTCAATAGTGTTATCCGGATGAGTCTCAGTCAGAACCGACTGAGACTAGCCAATCCGAAGGTGAGGCGAGCATGAGTGAGAATGAGGGAGCTCAGGTAGACGTTCAACAATCCTTGGGAATCGGTGAAGGGGAGCATGTGTTGGTGAGCGAGGGAGCAGGTGGTGAGGCGGCAGAGACGGCGGATTCAGAAAGAACCATCTCTGTCGTGCGAGCGATAAGTATGCAGTCTGAGGGTGAACTAAGCCCAATCAGCCGGACTCCCCACCATAAGACCGTCAGTCCAACGGTCGAAATAACCACTACCACCCATTTGGTTTCCCCTCAAAGGGAGACCACTTCATTCCACGGGGTAATAGCACATACACCATCGCCCTCTCATTTGGAGAGTGGCGGTGTTGAAAGAGGTCACACTCCTCCCCATGTGACCGCACTTCCTTCATTCACAATTCCATCCCCCCACAAAGACACAACGCACGATGCCTCCGTGGCATCCCCAAGAGCTGCCTCCGTGGCAGCTCCTCAAACTTCCGGATCTGAGCGTCCTATACAGGAGCCAGAAATGACGGAAGGAAGACCAGGAGTGGCTCAATCAACGCCATCCACTTCCGGCCATCTCCCTATCAACTTGGAGATGTTAACAGCAGCTCTACGTGCTGCCGGAGTGATTACCCAGGCTGACCTGGACGCCCAAAAGGAGGCTGCCGAGGAATGTCACACCGCCCTTCTTTCACTTATAAAGGGTAAGGGTGTCGCTTCCGAAGCTGGCCCTCCACCAGGATCCCATTCAGTTCAAAACCAGATCGCGGAGCTCTCGGACAAGATCGATGCACTTACTCGCTTAATTCTGCAAGTCCAAGAGCAGATCAATTCCAGAGTGGACCGCCTCGAGTCGGCGGTAATCGAACTCCAGTTCCGCCCTCAGGCAGAGGCCCAAAAAAGAAAGCATGACGATCGGGACGACGCTGATCGTCATGAGGGGGACAAAAGGCAGAAAGTTCAGTTTGAGGACCCCATGATGTTAATAGGGGGAACAGAGACCACCAAAGGGACAGAGTTTCAGGGGTCAGGGGAAGAGAGGCAGGAGGCTCAGGAACACTTATTAATAGAAGACGAGCCCATGGTCGAGGGTCCAGCTCCACTGGATCCGATGATAGCTATGGTAGAATTCGAGGAAGCTCATGAGAAAGTTGAAATCATATTGGTATCTGATTCAGATTCCGATATTGACGACAGCGAAACCTTAATGATTCCTAAGCATGAACCCGAATCTCCAACGAAAAAATCTTCATCCTCTTCCTTTGACTTCCTAAACTCACCACCACCAGCCCCTCAAGAAGAAATCCTTTCATCTATTCAAGCTCTCCAGTCACTCAAAGAATCCCATATTGTCCTAAGCCCTCCAAGATCCCCAAGCCCTCCTCCTATCCAACAAACCGAACAAACAGGTCCTTCTCAAACCAAAAGGGTTGATTGCTTTGATGAAACTCTAGAAGGACCTGGTATATTTAGAAAAGATGACATATTCTGGGTCGGCCAGTATTCAAAATGTGAAGTTCAAAAACTGCCTCAAGAAGAAAAGGACAAAATTCGACAAGAACGGAGGGGGACAATCATAAAGCTTCTTGAAGCTAAAAAGGATGAAATCGAAGAACCCCCCGTTCAGGGCGTTAAAGAATTCTTACAGAAGTTTCCCCCGGAGCAGTTTCAGAACCCGTACTTAGAAGAAAGATTCAAAATGGTATTCAGAAAGAAGCCTGGTTCCTTCAGCAGACGCCTACTTATGGAACTTACAAATGTAATGTAACATCCTCGGATTTATTTTAATGTATTTTGGTTAATTAAGTGGAAAATATATATTTAAGTTAAAAATTGGAGCAATTATTATGTATTTGGGTTATTTAGAAGTTTGTTGTTATTTTAAGAAAATTTGAACTCTGAATCATTTTTTTTATGGAGTATTATGAATTTCAAAGTTATTAATGATAATTTTAAGATTAAATCAGTATTTTATGGAACCGGTTAAGTCGAGGGGTGAAATGTGCAAAAATGATGAAAATTGAATAAAAAGGGCAAAAGGCTTCATTTTTCCATTTTACTCTCTCTTTCTACTCTCTCTCTCTAGAATTTTCTCTCTACATCTCTCTAAGATATTTCGCAAACCGACCGTCAGATTATCGAGAATTATACGTCAACGGAAAGGTATCGAGGAATACAACAACAATCTACAAACAGATTTCTGATTTCATACGAATTGAGGTAAGAATCGAATCTTTTAAGTTTATAGTTTCGGTTTTGAAGTTAACTAGAATTCGAATCTGTTGTTTTGTGCGAATTTGAGCTTGTTTTGCTTGAAATGTTGCTGGAATATGATAATATATGCATAGTAGAATCGAAACTAGGTATTATACATGATATATTAGTGATTTTAGCCTTAGAAATGAAGGATTTAAGTTGAAATGATGAACAGACTCGAATATGTCAAGAACAGAGTCGAAATGCATGAACAAACTCGAAATTGGTGCTAGATTCGAGTATATACTCGAGTTTAACCATCAGATTCGAGCAAGGGTTCGAATCTATCATTATAGGTTCGAATTTAGCCCCTAGATTCGAATGGTGTTCGAGTTTAGCCCCTAAAGTCGAAATGGTTCGAATTTAACAGGAACTCGGCGAGTTCCTATACTGAACTCGGCGAGTACTAGCCAATTTTGGGCAGATTCGAATGGGTTTTAAAGGAATCGAATCTATGGACTAATAAATACACTTTTGGGATATTTTTGGTAGTATATTAAGGCATATAATGAAAGGTTAATTGGAAATAATAACACACCAATTGATGGTTTATATCGTGAGTTTCGAATGAAGGTTCCGAATGTCGTATTACTTTTATTTGCATAAATTAATGCTAAGTTGTTAAAGACCATGTAATGATAGTATGTTTATCATATGGAAATGAAACAGGTCCCTTGTGGTGTTGTTTAACCCACAGTGGGGTACTTGGAGGATCCGGTTGAAAGCCCGAAGAGAAATAATAATTGGTTATCAGATAATTACGCACCCACTGTGAGTACAGTAGATTTCGCATGTTTATATTTGTTTTATGTAAGCTTTGCCTGCTGAGACCTGTTGTTTCATTGATTGTTTGGAATTCTACTAACTTGCGTAGATTTAGATGCACATTCTTACTTGTTGCATGTCCTTTCGGTTGTTGTGCATCTAGTGATGGACCGGTGGGTCGCATCGATTACTCTGATGTTACTGTGCTATATGACCTGGAGCTGATCCCTCCTAGGCCCGGTAGGCAGTATGTCATCCCCGATCGTACGTTTGTCTCAGATGGTATGTTTAAATGCCGAGCTTTGAGCTCGAAGGGGCTGCGGCTCTGGTCCGTACTTTGTGTACGAAGAGGATATCCGATGTTGGTCATCTGTGTTATCCTTGGGCTTCATAAAAATTTATAAAATGCATAATATCTGTATTCACTAAGCATCCGCTTATTCCCCAGTTGTTGATTTTTATTTTACAGGAAAAGGGAAGTCTACTGCTGGACCTTCTAGTTAGGTCGTTTGGAAGATTTGGGAGACTCGGCACTATTTGATCGGTAATTGTGATTTGGACAATGTTGTAATATATTCTGGATGATTGTAATAAATGTATTGGTGTGTAGACTTAGACTTGGTACCTTATAGCACCGTAGGGTGTTTAACACTTTTTGTACTACTTTATTTATGTTTTTAATGCTTCCGCACTTAATTTAGGTTATCAGATCATTATGTTATTGTATGTTGGTGATTACACCTGGGTGTATTGTAATTGGTGGTTGTTGTGGCAAGGGTGTCACATGTAACCAAAGCTAAACAGGCCGAATACTATCAACTGATGCTCCGGGAAAGAAGGTCAAAGGTCTCGAAATCGAAGATAAAGAAACTCCAAACCATAACAATGTGCAAAAGAGCCAAAGTCTACTATCCTTCCTTAAGTAGAAAGAGAAGATGGCACGGCTGATGACATCTTCGAAAATGACCTAGACTTCATAATGGCGGACGACGTGGAGTTTTTACACAACTGCTTGAAAAATCGCATCAGAAAACGTATGACCCACATGACTGCTGTAGGTGCCCTAGTTCGAAGCATGAACCGACGCTCGATCATTATGTGCCTCAGAGACTTCCAGATGGCTATCGAAAGCGCGTTGGTTAAAGTGGGCCTACGAGCACCAGAACAAGACAGCTTCCTCCTATAGTACACTCCGATTGTCAATCAGAAGGGCTTCAAAAGGTTCATGCGCTTTGAGGATCTTCCATGTTACTCCGATAGTACACTCCGATTGGTTCGAGCTGCACTAACACAGAAAGTACAAGATTTTGATGCTCAACCAGATCCTGAACAAAGATGCTCACCAAAGGAGATACAGGATACCCTCAGCGGCATTGACCTCCTGAACGAACGGCTACATATGAGACAAGTGACAAGACGCTTCGACGTCATCCTTGGACTCCGAGAATCTACAGATCATGCCAGAGTTCCAGGACCTCCTAAATGATCGAAAAGGGGGAGATTGTTAGACATTTAATTTCGATCATAGGGAGTTGTTTTTGTAATAATTATTTACTTAGTAGTTTCCTTGTAATTTATTTCATTGTAAAAGTCTAGGGGCCAAAGTTGACATTGCTTCAAAGTTAATTAAATGACGCTACTTATAGCTCCTAGGGTTTCTTTTGTTTCACACGGTTGAATATTCAATACACAAGCAGCCGCCATTTTGCATTTCACTCTCAATATTCTTATTGTCTTTTCTTCATCATTTCTCAATTATTGAGCATTGTTCATCTTGGGATTTGATAAAGATTATAAAGGTGCTGAAATATTTACGGGAATACTCATTTACAAACTATTTATGCAACTCTTAAAAATCAGGTTCAATGCTGAAATTAATTAGATAGTTAAGGTACAAAAATTTTTGAGTAAATTACATAAATGGTCCCTGTGGTTTATAGCAAATTACAGGTTTCGTCCTTAACTTTTAAAAATTACACTGATAGTCCATGTTTTAAAACTTTGTCACACTTTCAGTCCCTAAACAATTCAATTTTTTAAAAATCCCAATTTTGCCCTTACAAATACATTTCACATATGATCCCTAATCAACTAATTTAGTTTTTAATTTATAAATAATTATTTGTATTTTTATAATTTCATTCTTTTTTATGGAAATATTTATTTCGTTTATCAAATTTTGTTTCATAATTTTTTTTTCATCTATCTATATATTTAATTAATTTAGACTTCTTATTTTCACATACTAATTTTGAAATGTTATTCATATTGTTTTTGAAATTTTATACATGTAAAATATGTACGTTTATATATAAATTTTAAAATCTTTCTTTCTTATTTCATAAATATTTATTAGTAAATATTATAAATTCTACATATGAAATGATGTTAGTATAAGTATATTATTTTCAATAATCTTTAACAATCTTGTAATTTTTTAGCATTCTAAATTTTTATGAGCATATCATATCGTTTTTTTTCTAATGTTTCAATAGAAGAAAATATATGATCATAAATAAATATAAATTCTACATTATTTTTTTCTCTTCTTTTTTTTTATTCCATAAACAAAAAATATGAGAAACCTTTTAAATTATTTCTAAAAAAACCTTTGATAATTTTAAATAGGAATTTAATATATATATTTAATGTCATAAAATAATGTTTTGTTTTTTAATATTATAATAATGTTTTATTTTTTAATTTTAAAATGGTATTTTTTTTCTAAAACCAATTATTTAGAATTATCAATATATTTTTTGAAATAATTTAAAATTTTCTTACATTTTGTTGTTTGTGAAATAAAAACAAAAAATAGAAAAAAACTAAAATAATGAGCCATATTTAATACTCCAATTGAACTAGTATTGATACTCTTCAAACATAAAAAAAATGATATGTTACACCCATAAAAATTTCAAAAATGCTAAAAGGATTACAATATTGTTAAGTTTATTAGGAATAATACAATTTTACTAAGACTATTTAATATGTGAAATATACAATATTCTATCAATAAAAATATGTAAATTTAGAATAAGTGATTTTTATAACTTATAAATGAATGTATATATTTACATGTTTAGAGTTTCAAAAACACCTTTAATATCATTTAAAAATTAATATATGAAGATAAGAATGATAAATAAATTAAATATATAAATAGATTGGAAAATATTTTATAACACAAAAATTAATAAAAAAATAAATATTTTTCTTTAAAACGAATGAATGTAGAAATAACTAAATATATATTTAAAATTAATATGTGTGAAACTTATAAATATATAGGTAAAGTACTTATTAGTTAAACATTTATGAATATCCGAATAATTAAATATGAAGAAAAAACTTAATTAATTCATTAAGGACCATAAGTGAAATTAGTTTCTAAGGGCAAAATTGGAATTTTTAAAATATTGAGTTGCTTAGGGACTGAAACCGTAACAATGTTTCAAAATATGGACTACCAGTGTAATTTTTTAAAGTTAGGGACGAAACCTGTAATTTGCTATAAACCACAGGGACCATTTATGTAATTTACTCAAAAATTTTATTGAGAAAAAACGGTAAAATGATCATTTGGAAAAAGTTAACAGTTATAAGGACCATTTTCGCAGGTAAATAGTGTTTTAAAAAACCATTTATGCAACTCTTAAAGACCATAGATCATATTCATAACTCTAAGCAAACCATAGGGACCATTTCAGTCATTTATTCCTAAATTATGTGGTAAAAAAAAGTAAACTTTTAATTTTATAACCAACTATTATGACCCACAGGATATTTTTATTAAAGTTTATTTATAAAAAATGTATAAAACCAAACGTAAAAATATATAACTACTAATTATTTAAAATAATATAAAAAATACTATTATTATTTGTCAATGGTTTTTTAAAACTTTTTATTTTTAATTTAATATATTTTGATTGATATAAATTTAGATTTTTGTTTATATATAATATAATACTTATATATTTACTACAAATTAATATTTATAGACTAAAAATAATAGAGTGCATTTATCTTTTTTTTTTTTTAAATAATTGTACTTATCTTTTATTATTTATAGATTAGATATAATAGAATGTATTTATCATTTTAAATATGATATCTTTTATTTTTTTTTTATAATAATAAGGTGTATTTATCTTTTGCGATGAAAGGTGGAGGCGACATGTGATATTTTGTGTTCTCTTTTATTATATAAGTTTATTAACTCATGACTTACATGACTATTTTGAAAAACTAATTATTTTTCGAG
The DNA here is from genome assembly GCA_020465985.1 of Centrapalus pauciflorus. Taxonomy (NCBI): domain Eukaryota; kingdom Viridiplantae; phylum Streptophyta; class Magnoliopsida; order Asterales; family Asteraceae; genus Centrapalus; species Centrapalus pauciflorus. Next base: position 44,956 of record JAANYP010007506.1, read on the forward strand.
AATATAAACTTAGAAACAAATACACAATTATTATATGCATGTGATATAGGGATATATCTAGTTTATCAAAAGTTGAATTCAACTTTAACATTTATAATGTTTCTAAACTATGAAATTTTATATACTATGCAATGCAGGATGTCATGAAAAAAAATTACCCATAAACTTTTAACACGAACTTAATATTATTTTTTTATACGCATGAAAAAAATTACCCATAAACATTTATAATGTTTCTAAACTATGAACTTAATATTATTTTTTTACCATGAACTTAATATTATTTTTAGAATAAACGATAGGTTGAGCGCCACTATACGTATCAAAATAGTTAAATTAAACTGTTCCTAAGTTTATTATTTTGTCATTGAAATTATCATTAAATAAAAAAAATATTAAGATAATTCTATAGTTAAATGAAAACATATAAAAGATAAAAATGTGTAAATATTTTTACAAATAAACTTAAGATAATTAAAACTTTAATTAATAAATTGGATATATAAAAGTGACGTGAATTAAATAAATATAAAGGTAAAATTAATAATAAATTTAATAATAAAATAAATATATTTTAATAAATAAATAATAATAATGAAAATTTTAAGTTAACATTTAATATATAAACAAAAAGTAGAAATTTATGATAAGGACTAAAACTGAAAATAAATTACATAGTTGAGGGACCATATTTGTTATTGAGAAAAGGGCAAAACCATCATTTAAAAAAAAGTTAAGAGAAAGGGAACCATTTTTGCAAGTAAATAGTGTTTTTAGGGATCATTTTTGCAAGTAAATAGTTTGTTTAGGGACCATTTATATTTTCACCAATCACCAATACTTTTTAGTGGCATTTTAATACTTCTAATGATCGAAAATGTAAGTGTGCGTTTAGTTACTGAAAATTTTCATCTCATTTTTCAACAAAACTGAAAATTTGTTTACTTAACAACAATTTCATAAATTTTCATTTCACTTTTTAAAATATCACTTTTCATATTCTCTCTCTTACTTTTCTACTACATACCTCATTTCTTTATAATACTATATTTTCTCTCTTACTTTTCCATCACCTATCCTATTTTTTTTTTATTTTATAATCACTATCTTATTTTTCTTAAAACTAAAACTTAATCATCTAAACAAGTTTTCACTTTTCATAGAAACTATTGTTTTTTTCTAAAAACTATAACTTGACTGAAATTGAAAAATGACTAGTTTTCGTTAACTAAACGCAACCTAAACTTTTATCCTTTTTGAAGTTTATCCTTTATACATAATTTTAAAAGTACATTACAGGAAACATATTTGACGTAAAGTAAGTTACCTTTTTTGTGATTTTTCCTTCAAAAATATCCTCTCTTTTTTTCAATTAATCTCTTCTTTTACAGCTGATATATGTCAAAGTTTTTTTCTATAGATTAGATATGTTTTTAGTTAAAACATCTATTTTGATTCATACTTGTGCGGTACTAGTTACAAAACTATTATAAATTGATACGAGAGACCTCAATCTCTCGCGATACACACACACGAGAGTAAATTCCGGAATTGGTACTTGTGGTTTGGTCAAAATTACGAAAATGGTTCTTCAACTTTCAAAATTGTAGTGACAGTCCCTCAAACCACCTTTTACTTGCAGAAACGATCCTTCTGTTTCTAAATTTTTAAAAAATAACGATTTTGCCATTTTCTCAATTACAAGTTTGGTCCTTCACTATTTAATTTAATTTCAAGTTTAGTCCTTTTTTTAAAATTTTATTTTTGATTCTAAAATTGAAATATTAATTTAATAAATTATGTTTTGATTTATTGTTAAATATATTATTATTATTATTATTATTATTATTATTATTATTATTATTATTATTAATTATACCTATTTCTTTTTTAAAATTTTTATATCAATTTATTAAAAATTATTTTTATTTTATATATTTAATTTAGTTAATTTATGTCTCTTTGCTGTATGCAATTTATTTATTAAACATTTATTTATTTTATATTTCATTGGTTAAACCACTTGTATATTTTTATTATTTATCCATTTTCATTTGACTAGTTCATTAAGTTAATAAATTTGATTTTATTATGATTATTAAGAAAGTATTTAAGTTTTTGTTCGTTTTAATATGAATATTTTTTTAATCTAATACGTTTTGATTTAAATTTACTAATTTTTTATTTTTTATTTAAATATTTTTGCTACGCTAATTTGTTTTGATTTAATTTGTTATTTTATCTCTTTTGCTTTAAATATTTTATCATAACAATATATTTTGATTTCAATTTAACATTTTTTTTCATTTTGATTTACATTTTTGCTACGTTAATACTTAAGTGAAATGAAAAAATATTTAAGTGAAAACGAATAAAACTTATTAATGTACAAAACTGTAAATCAAAACAATTAAAACACTACATTTAAATCAAAATGTATTGACATAACAAAATATTTAGATTAAAACAAATAAAATACTAAATTTAAATCAAAACGTATTAACGTAACAAATATTTAAATCAAAAGTAATAGAGTATTACTGTAACATCCCGTTTTCTGAGTTATTGCGTGTAATTATTTTAGTGGATGTTTAATATATTATTATTACGTGGGTCGAATGATAGCCCGATTAGTGGAGTATACATGTCGGGTTTTTGAATTACATGTCACCAAGTAATTAATTTAGTGGATTAATTATATATTTGGATTCGTGGAGTTAAACAGGTTGAGTGGATATTAATTGTGAAAATGTGATATCAGGTTCGGGTTATTGGGTCCGGAACCGACTAAAAATAAAAAGCGTATATATGAAGAAAGGATTGAGCGTTCTTATCCTTTCCTCCCCTTTTCCAAAATTAGTGTGCGTGCGTGTGAAGCTCTGGAGCAGCAAGAATCTTAAAGTTGGTTGCTGGATTTTGTGTTCTTTCTCCTCCTTTTTAGTTCTTGAAGCTTCAAGGTAAGGGTTATGGATTTTGGGGTTGAAATTTGTATGTGATAGTTGTAAATTCATGGGTTTGGATTCTGAAATGTTTGGTTAGTTATATATGTGTTTTGTGAAGTGTTTTGATTGCTGGAGTCGAGATTTGGGGGGTTAAAGACCCTGGTTTTGCCATGGAAATCGAGCAGAGAAGCTGCAGTTGCAGCGTGAGCGCGACCGCGATGGCCGCGGCGCCATCGCGATCGCGGCGCGACCGCGTTGCCTGAGTGCGGGTTGCGATGCGGCGGCTGTCCGGTGGGTTTTTAGGCGTCGATTGCTTGTTTGGGGCCCGTGTTTTTGAGTCGTGTTTGCTTATGATAGGTGTGTTCGGGCTATGTGATCTATTGGTTGGATTCCGTTGAGATTCTAGGGTCGGGTTTGATCGAGTCCTCGGGGTTCTGTTGGGTTGGTTAGTGGGTCGTGTTCCGGTTGGGTCTTCCGGGGTTCTGTTGGGATTGCTTTTGGGTCCGAGTCGTGTGACGCCCTCAAATTTTGATAGTATAAATGGAATCACGAGGATCAACATACAACCCAATGAATAACATGATATTTAAAATTGAATACTTAAGATAGATTTAAGCAGTTCCACACTAAAGCAATAAAAGTACATGTCTACAGTGATTAAGTCTACCTATTACAACATCATATACTGTTTTAAAATCATGAAATCCCAACCCCAAAGCTATATCGTCCATGTACCAAAGTAGCTTCTAGGACACCGAGATGTGAATTGAATTGCTTAAGTGGAAGGTCCAGCTACACCTTTGCCTTTGCCTTTGCCTGAAAACATTGTGAATTGAATTGCTTAAGTGCGGGTCGCGATGCGGCGGCTGTCAGTAATTGCTTAAAACTTAAATCCTGAAAATTAAATGAATTTCCAACTGAATTCGGATGGTCCGAAATCCGGATGGCCCCTTGGTCCGAATTGGGGTGGTCCGAAGTGGGTGATGGTCCGAATTTGGGTGATGGTCCGAAATGGGTTATTGTCCGAATTAGATTGAAGTCCAAATTAAGATACAGGTCCGAATTAGACAGGGTCCGGATTGGGTCTTTGGTCCGAAATGGGTTGGTCCGAATTGGGGTACGGGTCCGAACTCGGATGGATCCGGACCGAGTTCATACTTGGTAAATTTCCAATATTTTCCAGATTTGCATTTTTGACCATTTTTGCATGTTTTAGTAACTTAAAATTGAAGATATGACCCTTATGTACACTTTTTAACTTATAACATGACACTATGTACCAAAATATTCCATTCGTGTCCATTTTTCACCAAGTATCGATGAACACACACACTAAAACACACACTAACTTCAAAATCATACTTAGACTTCGAATCTGATTCTGAAATTTGGTATACTACAACATCAATGCTCGATTTTAACATTGCAACAATAATATACGACATGCATCAACATTTGAGATCAAAATCCTATGATTCGGTTTATATAAAAACCAAAACAAAAACTTCAAAAATTGCAAGATTGGATGAATCTTACCTCAAATCGTTTGTTGCAATGCTTATAGTTCCTACCAATAAGCTTGAATCCCGATTTTTAGCACTTGAATCCAACAAATCTCGGATTTTGATGATGAAATTTGTGGGTTTTTAGAGAGAGAAAGAGAGAGAATCGAGAGAGTAGGAGAGAGTGTGAGATGATGAAAATGAAGGAGTTTCCATCTTTTATTGTCTATTTTGACCCATTTGCATAATACACCCCTCAACTTCGTATTTTTCTTATTTAACCGATTTTATGATCAAAATTTGCTTAAATTGATATAATATTCCATTAATACAATAATTGCGTTCTTAAAATTTGTAAATTATATGCACTAAAAAGTAGGGATGTTACAGCATGGGCTCCACCACGCCTATACTTCGTCCGCGAAGTCATGCTGCGCTAAACAGACTTGGGTACTTAGTCTTCATGTCTTCTTCCGATTCCCAAGTGTGATTAGCTCCTTTATGATGCTTCCACTTGACCAGCACCATTTTAATTTCTTTGTTCCGTAGCTTTTTTACTTTTGTTTCCAGTATGCACTCCGGCTCATCAACGAACCTTAGCCGTTCGTCAATCTTTATCTCTGAATGATCAGTCCATGGTTCCCTTTTGGGCAGCAGACTCTTTCTTAAATATCCAACATGAAAGACCGGGTGAACACCTGACAATTCCTCCGGCAAGTCCAAATGATAGGACTAATTCCCAACTCTTTCTAGTATCCGGAAGGGTCCTACAAATCGAGGAGATAGCTTTCCTCGCTTTACGAATCTTGTAACACCTTTCATCGGAGAAACCTTTAGGTAGACCCAATCATCCTTCTGAAATTCTATCGCTTTGTGACGGCGATCGTGATAGTTCTTTTGTCGATCTTGTGCCGTTTTCATGTATTGCCGAATAATTTGGATCTTTTCATTTGTCTCTTGTAGCAAAGCTGGTCCTGCGATAGGAGTTTCTTGTGTTTCCCTCCAACAAGTTAGAGTCCTACACTTTCTTCCGTACAGGAACTCGAACAGTGCCATTTTGATTGTGGAATGGTAACTGTTGTTGTAGGAGAATTCAACCAATGGAAGGTGATCATCCCAGTTACCACCTAAATCCATGACACAGGCTCTGAGCATGTCTTCCAGAGTCAGAATAGTTCTTTCACTTTGCCCGTCAGATTGAGGTCTATAAGCAGTACTCATTGCGATACGAGTACCAAGACCGTTTTGTAGAGCAGCCCAGAAATTGGAAGTGAATCTACTATCTCGATCAGAGACAATAGACTTAGGCACACCATGCCTGATGACAATTTCATTAACGTAGATCTGGGCAAGACGGTCCAGTGAGTAGGTTTCCCGAATGGGAATGAAGTGAGCAAATATTTTGTCAATCGGTCAACAATGACCCAAATGACATCATATTGACGACGAGTCTTGGGTAGCTTTGTTACAAAGTCCATAGTAATATGATCCCACTTCCATTCTGGAATAGGAAGAGGTTGCATACTACCATAGGGTTGTTGGTGCTCTGCTTTGACCAATCTGCAAGTTCTACACTTCTCTACGAATTGACCAACGTCTCTTTTCAACCCTGGCCACCAGAAATCGGCTTTCAGGTCGTTGTACATTTTCGTGCTACCAGGATGAATTGAGAACTTGGATTGGTGAGCTTCTTCAAGAATTACTTCTCGCATGTTCCCGAACTTAGGAACCCAAACTCTGTCATACACACCTTTGAGTCCAGTTCCATCGTCTTGCATTAATGGCAACTGAATTCTGACATCTTCGTTCCTGATATTTTCTTCTTTTAGAGCCTGCAGTTGAGCAGCTCTTACATCATCTATAATGGTTGACGTCAGAATTGTAGAAGTCAAGGCATAACAGTATGCCTTGCAGTATGCTTTTCTGCTTAGAGGGTCAGCCACCACGTTGGCCTTCCCTGGATGATAGAGAATTTCACAATCATAGTCTTTAATCAGCTCCATTGACCTTCTCTGCCTCATATTCAAGTCCTTCTGACTGAATATATACTTTAAACTTTTGTGGTCAGTGTAGAGCTGACTCCTGGTTCCATACAAGTAATGCCTCCATAGTTTGAGAGCGAATGTCACAGCAGTTAGCTCCAAGTCGTGAGTGGAGTAATCTTTCTCATGTGGTTTGAGCTGTCTAGAAGCATATGCTATGACATTTCCTCTTTGCATTAATACCGCTCCCAAACCCATGCCCGATGCATCTGTGTAAACAACAAAGTCCTCGTTCCCTTCAGGCAGGGCTAACACTGGTGTTTCACTTAGCAACTTCTTCAGATTATCAAAGGCAGCTTGTTGGTCTTCTTTCCAAAAGAAAGTTGTATTCTTGCGAGTAAGCTTAGTAAGTGGAACAGCGATCTTCGAAAAGTCTTTGATGAATCGGCGGTAATAACCAGCCAATCCCAAAAAGCTACGAATCTCTGAGGCGTTGCGAGGTGATTCCTAGTTCTTGATAGCCTCGATCTTTGCAGGATCAATAGCAATCCCAACACCAGATATCACGTGCCCCAAGAATTGGATCTGAATTGAATATTGTGAAGGTACAAGTTAATAAAAGAGTTTATGATTCAGTATAAGGATCATCAAATTGTTTAGAATGTTGAGACGTACCTGCCTCAACCAGAATTCACACTTAGAGAATTTGGCATAAAGTCGCTCTTTGCGCAGCAACTCTAGCAATTCTCTTAGATGTGTAGCATGATCTTCTTTGGTCTTCGAATAGATGAGAATGTCATCGATGAACACGGTGACAGATTTGTCGAGCATTGACCGGCAGACTCGATTTATGAGATCCATGAAAGCAGCCGGCGCATTTGTAAGACCGAATGGCATTACCAGAAACTCGTAGTGCCCGTAACGAGTTCTGAAAGCCGTCTTTGGAATGTCATCTGGGTGTACTTTGAGCTGATGATATCCCGAACAAAGATCAATCTTCGAGAAGTAGCTTGCGCCTTGTAACTGGTCGAAGAGATCATCAATCCGGGGCAATAGGTTGGCTCCGGAATCAAACAATATACGTGCAGGAATGGAATTACCAAAGAACGTACCAGTGACCACCTCCGGGTCATCCTTTACTTCTTCAGCTGTGATTTGGAATGCCCTTTGTTGGAGCCCTTTGAGATTGATCCCTGCGAGCAGTGGAAGCTGCAGAAGATCTTGTCGCTGATTGTTGAACACTCTGATCTCGTGGGGGTTTCGGGCAGTCCCTTGCAAAATGGCCAAGTCTGTGGCAATTGTAGCATGCATCGTCTTTTCGAGGACAATGCTCCCAGTGATGGCTCTTCTGCCCACAGCAGAAGCAGTACATGTCTTGAGTTTTGCACTCCCAGAGTGCGTTTTTCTACACCTCCTGCAGTCTCTCATTTCAGAACTGGCCGAAAAGGCCTTTCCCTTCTTGGGTGATGAAGATGGTTGATTGGATTGAGGAGAGAATCGAGATGATCCAGACTCCCGCTGCCTTTTTGGCGGCGACGGTTGAGTCGGTGCTGCGGCGGTTGAACCGATGACATATCCAGACAATAAGACGATCTGCTCAACATTTCGAGTAGCCTCTAGCAAACCAGCAAAAGTTGTATACCGAACCCCACTCATGGTTCGGCGAATCTCATAGTCTAATCCGGCCTCAAACCGGGCTATCTTTCTCTCTTCTGTATCCACTTGATGGGGTGCAAACAAGCTTAAACGGGTGAACTCAACGGCATATTGTGTAACCGTCTTTGTTCCTCGGGTTAGGTTCAGAAACTTCGCCTCTTGAAGACGCTTCTCATCGGTAGGACAGTATTGCTGAGAGAATACTTCCTTGAACTCGTTCCAGGACATGTGTGACACTACCTCCATCGTCAACACATTTGTCATGACATCCCACCACATGACTGCATCTCTTGCAAACATTGCAGTTGCAAACCGGACCATGTCCTTGTTAGCACCGTCGCTGATTCTGAAAGTTCTCTCCGTGGTGGTGATCCACTCCAGTGCTGTGACAGCATCTCCAGTCCCATCAAAAGTAACAGCCCCGTTACTTTTGAAGTCCTTAAGTCTACAACCTCTTGCCTTGTTAGAAGACCCAGTGTCTCCTTGTATTTCCTCTTGATCATCCTGTTGTTGTTCCTTGTTCTTTCTTTTATCAGCCTTTCGTTTCGTTTCGGCCTCATCTCTGGCCCTTAATTGGTCGGCAAATGACTGAGTCTGCTCAGCCATTCTTTTGGATTGTAGTTCATTGTTCTGTTCCATGAGAGCTTGCATCATCTGGAACATATGTTGAGGAGTCATATCGTCTCCTGACATGTTTAGAAATATAACAATTTATATTTAGAACATTTATTTGTAAGTCCTAAGTGTTTACAGTTACCCTTTATTTGTCCCCGTGTGCATGTCAATCCTATCTTAGTTCGGATCATTACCTAGGAGTCCATTCTAATATCATAACATAAGTTTGAGTTCAAGTCCTCGCGGACACTTGAAACCTCAAACTAATACTCTGATACCAAACTCTGTGACGCCCTCATAATTTTGATAGTATAAATGGAATCACCAGGATCAACATACAACCCAATTAATAACATGATAATTAAAATTGAATACTTAAGTTAGATTTAAGCAGTTCCACACTAAAGCAATAAAAGTACATGTCTACAGTGATTAAGTCTAACTATTACAACATCATATAGTGTTTTCAAATCATGAAATCCCAACCCCAAAGCTATATCGTCCATGTACCAAAGTAGCTTCTAGGACACCGAGATGTGAATTGAATTGCTTAAGTGGAAGGTCCAGCTACACCTTTGCCTTTGCCTTTGCCTGAAAACATTGTGAATCAACAGCAAGCTAATTTGCTTAGTGAGATAACAGATTATGCAAACAACAAATATTTCTTTGCAAGCATTGCGTGACTATGGGCAGTGTAAGCCCCAATGTATGTGTAAACAGGCAGTGTAAGCCTCGTAGTATGTGAAAACCATGCATTGCAAGCATGGGGTTGGCAGTTCAAATGCTGATCGGGGATGTGCCGAACCTGACCAGGATAACGAGTGGGATGATCAGTTTCCGACAGTGGCCTGCTGTCAGCCCCAGTCTAGGTCGCATCAGATTGTGAAGTAAAGATCATGCAGTGCAAGCATGATGTAAATAGATGCACTTTCAAATGAACGCTGGCTACATGTGTGTTACATGTCAAGTACGAGTGTGCATCATAACAACAAATTAATCATGAATTCCAATTGATGTAATGAACAATGTGAACATGCCATTGAATTGTAAAAGTGTGAATGCAAAGACAATAAATGTTAGAATGATAATCTATTACTCACAGTGATTGGTACAGTGTGATTTGTCTCTGAATCAATGTATGTTAGACAACACCACAATGATCTGTCAAGTCAGTGTAATAGTGAATTAATGTCAGTAATTACTTAAAACTTAAATCCTGAAAATTAAATGAATTTCCAACTGAATTCGGACCACATCCGAATTCGGATGGTCCGAAATCCGGATGGCCCCTTGGTTCGAATTGGGGTGGTCCGAAGTGGGTGATGGTCCGAATTTGGGTGATGGTCCGAAATGGGTTATTGTCCGAATTAGATTGAAGTCCAAATTAAGATACAGGTCCGAATTAGACAGGGTCCGGATTGGGTCTTTGGTCCGAAATGGGTTGGTCCGAATTGGGGTACGGGTCCGAACTCGGATGGATCCGGACCGAGTTCATACTTGGTAAATTTCCAATATTTTCCAGATTTGCATTTTTGACCATTTTTGCATGTTTTAGTAACTTAAAATTGAAGATACGACCCTTATGTACATTTTTTAACTTATAACATAACACTATGTACCAAAATATTCCATTTGTGTCCATTTTTCACAAAGTATCGATGAACACACACACTAACTTCAAAATCATACTTAGACTTCGAATCTGATTATGAAATTTGGTATACTACAACATCAATGCTCGATTTTAACATTGCAACAATAATATACGACATGTATCAACATTTGAGATCAAAATCCTATGATTCGGTTTATATAAAAACCGAAACAAAAACTTCAAAAATCGCAAGATTGGAGGAATCTTACCTCAAATCGTTTGTTGCAATGCTTATAGTTCCTTCCAATAAGCTTGAATCCCGATTTTTAGCACTTGAATCCAACAAATCTCGGATTTTTTATGATGAAATTTGTGGGTTTTTAGAGAGAGAAAGAGAGAGAATCGAGAGAGTATGAGAGAGAGTGAGATGATGAAAATGAAGGAGTTTCCATCTTTTATTTTCTATTTTGACCCATTTGCATAATACACCCCTCAACTTCGTATTTTTCTTATTTAACCGATTTTATGATTAAAATTTGCTTAAATTGATATAATATTCCATTAATACAATAATTGCGTTCTTAATTGTAAATTACATGCACTAAAAATTAGGGATGTTACTAGTCGGGTTCACGTTCGTTATGAGTTTGCGATATGTGTTCGTGGGATTTGTGTTAACAATTGGGATCCGAGGAAAGGATAAGAACGCTCAATCCTTTCTTCATATATACGCTTTCTATTTTTAGTCGGTTACGGACCCAATAACCCGAACCCGATATCACATTTTCACAATTAATACCCACTCAACTCGTTTAACTCCACGAACCCAAATATATAATTAATCCATTAAATTAATTACTCGGTGACACGTAATTCATAAACCCGACACGTATACTCCACTAATCGGGCTATCATTCGACCCACGTAATAATAGTATATTAAACATCCACTAAAATAATTACACGCAAGATGTTAGATATTTGTAATTTTGAACAAACCACATGGACTTTTTTGTAATTAACTCTATATAGATATATATCGTAACAATAGGTTTTAAACTTTTGAAAGTTCATAAAAATAAGATTGATATTCCTAAAGCAAATTTGATGAGAAAATATGAAAAAATAAAAATGTTTTTAAGTTATGGGCCATACAATCAGCCGATGACAAGGTCTTTGATGGAAAAACATGTGGTCTTTTTGACCCATTTGTATAACCCAATTTCATTCTTACTTAATGTCACAATTTTGATCCAACATAATAAAAATCATTCATAGTAAAACAGTAATGTGACACCCTTGCCACAACAACCACCAATCACAAATCACCCAGGATTAATCACCAACATACAATACATAATGATCTGAAAACCTAAATTAAGTGCGGAAGCATTAATATACATAAATGAAATAGTGCAACAGTGTTAAACACCCTACGGTGCTATAAGGTACCAAGTCTAAGTCTACACATCCATTACAATTATTACAATCATCCAGAATATATTACAACATTGTCCAAATTGACAATTACCGATTAAATAGTGCCGAGTCTCCCAAATCTTCCAAATGACCTAACTAGAAGGTCCGGCCGCAGACTTTCCCTTTCCTGTAAAATAAAGTCAACTGAGGGGTAAGCGAATGCTTAGTGAATACATAGATTACGCATTTTATAAATCCTTATGATGCCTACAAGAGTAGCACCGACGACGCACGTCGTGCACTCTCCACGTACACAAAGTACGACCACGCAAGAGCCGTCGCTCTACGAGCCCGCAACTCGTCTTTTAATACACTACTGAGACCAACATAACACCGGGGATGACATACTGCCTACGGACCTGGAGGGATCAGCTCCAGCGTCTTATAGAGCAGTAACATCGGAGTAACAGATGCGACCCGCAGGTCCATCATAGATGCACAACAAACGAACGGACATGCATCAAATAGGAATGTGCATCCAAAATTTACGCAAGTTAGTAGAATTCCAAACGAATAATGAAGCAACATGTCTCAGTAAGCAAAAGCAATCAATAAGCAGATATAAACATGCGAAATCATATGTACTCACAGTGGGTGCGTAATTTAAACTCTTATCCAATTATTATTTCTCTTCGGGCTTTCAACCGGATTCCACCAAGTACCCCACTGTGGGTTAAACAACACCACAAGGGACCTGTTATATCAATTACAACAATACATCGTATCATTAACCGTTTAACTCCATAATAATCAAGTTTCGTAAGTTTGACGATATTTTCCTCATTTCAGGTACATGACCAAATTTATACCATAACTAAGTTTGAACCCATTTCAAGTTCATATATTGACCTTTATATAACTCATGACATTCTATGTGTTGTTTATGAGTTTCATTCAAAATACACAAGCCTAGAAAGTAGTATTCTCAATTTTAGGCATTAAACTCGAATTTTAATGGGTTAGATTCGAAATTAATCATCAGATTCGAACCCTACCATCAGATTCGAACCCTTCTTCGAATCTATCATCAGATTCGAACTGGCCTTCGAGTCTATCATCAGATTCGAACCCCCCCCCCCTTAGAATCTGATGGTACACCTTCGAATCTAGCACCAAACTCGAGTCTGTTCTTACATTTCGACTCTGTTCTTGACATATTCGAGTCTGTTCATCATTTCAACTTAAATCCTTCATTTCTAAGGCCTAAAATCAGTGTTATATCATGTATGATGCATATATTCGATTCTACTATGCATGTAGTATCATAATCCAGCAACATTTCAAGCAAAACAAACTTAAATTTGCATAAAATGATAGATTCGAATTCTTAGTTACTTTAAAACCGAAACCATAAACTAAAAAGGTTCGATTCTTACCTCAATTCGTATGAAATCTGAAATCCGTTTGTAGATTGTTGTTGTACTCCTCGATATCTTTCCGATGACGTATAATTCTCGAAAATCCGACGGTCGGTTTGTAATATATCTTAGAGAGATGTAGAGAGAAATTTCTAGTGAGATAGTGTAAACTAGAAAAATGAAGCCTATTGCCCTTTATATACTATTTTCGTCATTTTTGCACATTTCACCACTCGACCTAACCGGTTCCATAAAATACTGATTTAATCTTAGAATTGTCATAAATAACTTTTATAATCTTAATTTTCCACAAAATTGATTCTGAGTTCAATTTTCTTAAAAATAGCAACAAATTTGCTAAATATCCAATATGCATAATAATCGCCCAAATTCAACTTAAATACATAACTTTCCACCTAATTAATCAAAATACATGAAAAATAAATCCGAGGATGTTACAGCATGGGCTCCACCACGCTCAACTTCGTCCTCGAAGTTACTCGAACTCAAACAACTTCGGATACTTTCTTAACATTTCCGACTTAGCTTCCCACGTATGATTTGCTCCTTTATGATGCTTCCAGCGTATAAGCACCATTTCTATCTCCTTGCTCCTTAATTTCTTCAACTTAGTATCCAGTACACACTCCGGCTCTTCTACATACCAGAGCCTTTCATCAACTTGCAGTTCAGTATGGTCGGCCCAATCCTCGTTACTAGAAGTAAATGACTTTCGGAGATTTCCAACGTGAAACACCGGATGTATGCCCGACATCTCTTCAGGCAATTTCAAACGGTATGACTGATTCCCTACTTTTTCGGTTATCTTAAATGGTCCGACGAATCTCGGAGCCAACTTTCCCCTCTTCACAAAACGAGTAACACCCCTCATGGGTGATACTTTCAGATAAACCCAGTCATTCACTTCAAAGTTGATCGGTTTGTGCCTCCGATCATAGTAACTTTTCTGACGATCCTGGGCCGCCTTCATGTTTTGCCAGATCAATTGTATCTTTTCATTTGTTTCTTGAAGTAACGCCGGCCCAGCAATCGGCGTTTCGCCCGTTTCTCTCCAACATGTAGGAGTCCTACATTTCCTTCCATACAAAGCCTCGAACGGCGCTTTCTTGATTGTCGCATGATAGCTATTATTGTACGAAAACTCTATCAGTGGCAAATGATCATCCCAGTTGCCACCGAGATCTAACACACAAGCTCTCATCATATCTTCCAAAGTAAGGATCGTTCGTTCACTTTGGCCATCGGTTTGCGGACGATAGGCCGTACTCATTGCTATTCTCGTCCCTAACCCTTCTTGTAGTGCCGACCAAAAATTTGAAGTAAATCGGCTATCTCTATCCGACACTATGGACTTAGGCACTCCATGCCTAGAAACTATCTCGTTCATGTAAATTTGAGCCAATCTTTCAAGTGAGTAATTTTCTCTAATTGGTATAAAATGAGCCGTCTTAGTTAATCTATCAACTATTACCCACACTGCATCATGTTGACGCCTAGTTTTCGGCAACTTAGTAACAAAGTCCATCGTGATGTGTTCCCACTTCCATTCCGGAATGGGAAGCGGTTGCAGACTGCCGTATGGTTGCTGGTGTTCGGCTTTCACTAGCCGACAAGTCCTACACCGTTCTACGTACTGGCCGACATCCTTTTTCAATCCCGGCCACCAAAAGTCTGCTCTCAAATCGTTGTACATCTTTGTGCTCCCGGGATGTACAGAAAATTTTGATTGGTGCGCCTCTTCGATAATCACATTTCTCATACCACCATACTTCGGCACCCATATCCTTCCATAAATTCCTTTCAATCCCGACTCACTTGTTTCCATGTTCTTAACTTGTATTTTAATATCCTCAGCACCAATATTTTCATCTTTCAAGGCTTCTTCCTGAGCGGCCTTGACATCATCAATTATCGTGGAGGTCAGCATTGTAGACGTCATCATATAACAGAAATCTTTAGCATACGCTTTCCGGCTCAAGGCATCGGCTACTACATTAGCCTTTCCGGGGTGATAAAGGATTTCACAATCATAATCCTTTATTAGCTCCATTGATCGTCTCTGCCTCATATTGAGCTCCTTCTGACTGAAAATATATTTCAAACTCTTATGGTCCGTGTATAATTGGCACTTAGTCCCGTAAAGATAATGCCTCCATAACTTCAATGCGAATGTTACCGCAGTTAACTCGAGATCATGAGTCGAATAATTCTTCTCATGCTGCTTCAACTGTCTTGAAGCATACGCTATAACCTTTCCACGCTGCATCAATACAGCACCTAATCCCAACCTTGAAGCATCGGTATACACCACGAAGTCCTCATTACCTTCCGGTAAAGCAAGTATCGGTGCTTCACTCAAAGTCTTCTTTAAAACGTCAAACGCCTCTTGCTGCACAGTCTCCCAAACAAAAGGCGCATTCTTCTTCGTTAAAGCAGTCAAAGGAACTGCAACCTTAGAAAAATCTTTGATAAATCTCCGATAGTATCCTGCCAACCCCAGAAAACTTCTAACCTCAGTAGCTGAACACGGCGGCTCCCAGTTCTTTATTGCTTCAACCTTAGCCGGATCTACCGAAATCCCGGCTCCAGAAATTACATGCCCTAAAAACTGTATCTGTTGTAGCCAAAACTCGCACTTTGAGAATTTGGCGTACAACTTTTCTTTCCTTAACAATTCCAACAGTTCTCTCAGATGTTCAGCATGTTCGGCTTCAGACTTAGAGTACACTAGAATATCATCGATAAACACAATTACCGATTTATCCAACATCGGTCTGCAAACTCTATTCATTAAATCCATAAAGACAGCTGGGGCGTTAGTTAATCCGAAAGGCATTACCAGGAACTCGTAATGTCCATACCGAGTCCTGAATGCTGTCTTTGGCACATCTTCCTCTCGAACCTTCAATTGATGATATCCCGATCTCAGATCAATCTTAGAAAATACACTAGCCCCATGTAACTGATCAAACAAGTCGTCTATCCTCGGTAGAGGATACTTGTTCTTAATCGTCAACTTGTTCAGTTCCCGATAATCTATGCACATCCTCATCGTGTCGTCCTTCTTCTTTACAAACAATACCGGAGCTCCCCATGGCGATGAACTCGGCCGAATGAAGCCCTTATCCAACAATTCTTGCAGTTGTGTCATCATTTCCTTCATCTCGGTTGGGGCAAGACGATAAGGAGAACGAGCTACCGGTGCAGCTCCAGGGATCAGGTCAATTCGAAACTCAACTTGTCTCTCAGGCGGCACGCCAGACAAGTCTTCCGGAAACACATCCGGGAACTGTGAAACAACAGGCACGTCGGCCAACGTTCTCTTTACAGCCTTGGCATCAATAGCATATGCCAGGTAGGCGTCACACCCCTTTGCAACAAGCTTTCGAGCTTTTGCAATGGTCAGTAAGCACAGATCCCCACTTCTCCTATCCCCGTATATACAAATCTCACGCCCCTCCGGAGTAGTTATCTTAATCATTCGGCTCTTACACACTATCTGGGCTTCATTCTCTATTAACCAATCCATCCCGATTATCACATCGAATTCACTGAATTCAATAGGGATCAAGTCCAAATTGAAGACTACATCTTCAATTACTAATGTGCAGTTACGGTAGACATGATCTACTTTTACTAAGGTGTTACTAGCAGTTTCAATATCTAGTACAGCAGATAACTTTGATAGAGGCATAGACAATTGTTGAGCAAACATAGTAGACACAAACGATCTATTGGCACCCGAGTCAAATAACACTCTTGCAGGTAAAGAGTTAACTATAAACGTACCCGTGACGACCTCCGGATTTTCCCTAGCCTCCTCTGCAGTTATCTGGAAAGCACGAGCCGGTGCCCTTTGAGACTGACCCCGACCTCGGTTAACTGATCCACCGCTTGAACCTCCCGAAGACCGTGTTGTAGATGGAGCAGCAGCAGCTGGATCGTACTTTCTGCAATTCCTAGTGTAGTGTCCCAATACACCACACTTATGGCACGCATCTCCCTTCCTGGGGCAATCACTCTGATAATGGCCCAACTCACCACAACAAAAACAAGCACGTCCATTGGTGCATTTGCCGAAGTGTTCCAAGTGACACCTATTGCAATATCTCGGCTCGGTGTTGATGGAGTAAGCACGAGCACGACCACGATCGGAAAAACCAGATGGTCGACGATACGACTGCTGAGGTGAGTACTGTGAAGACCGGGAAGAACCAGAATATCCTCCCTCGCGTTGGCGCTTTGGCGGTGACGGCTGTGTTGGGTTGGTGGAGACAGCAGCAGACCCAGTAGTATAGCCCGACATGATCAGAATCTGCTCTACATTTCTGGCAGCCTCAAGTAAGCCAGCAAATGTAGGGTAGCGGACGTTGCTCATAACCCTCCTTATTTCAATGTCAAGACCAGCCTCGAACCTGGTCACTTTCCTCTCTTCAGTGTCCACCTGATGAGGTGCGAACAGACTTAACCTCGTGAACTCCACAGCATATTGGGACACCGTCTTAGTCCCCTGTACCAGTGCCATGAACTTTGCTTCCAACCTCCGGCGCTCATCAACCGGACAGTACTGCTGAGTGAACAGATCCTTGAACTCAGCCCAAGTCATAACAGAAATCTTCTCCAATGTCAAAGCGTTCACCATGGCATTCCACCACATAATTGCGTCATTAGTGAACATAGCAGTAGCATAGCGAACCATGTCCTTCTCAGCACAGTCGCTGATTCGGAATGTTCGTTCAGTTGCTGTTATCCATTCCAGCGCGGCAACAGCATCTCCTAGTCCATTAAACTCCACAGCCCCATTTCCTTTAAAGTCCTTAAAACGACAACCTCGGGGTTTGTTAGATGACCCAGTGTTGTCATCTTGTTCCTCATTGTTACCCCCTTCCTTCTCCTTGTTCTTTCTCTTTTCCTCTCTTCTTTTAGCATCGGCCTCATCTCGAGCCCGAAACTGTTCTTGAATCATTCGATTCTGCTCAGCCATCATGGCTAGCATCATCTCTCTGGCTTCCTCAGGTGTCATTCCTCCAGACATGTTCTGAAAATATATACATATAACTTGTTTAGTAACATGTCATAAATTTAAAGACACCTTTCATTTGTCCCGTATGATAGTCAATCACTTATAATTACTAGATCATAACCTATCTTAGTTCAGATCATTACTTAAACCACTACATATCATTACCTAATGTTTGAGATCAAGACCTCACGGTTACTTGAATCTCAAACAACTGCTCTGATACCATCTCGTGTGACACCCTTGCCACAACAACCACCAATCACAAATCACCCAGGATTAATCACCAACATACAATACATAATGATCTGAAAACCTAAATTAACTGCGGAAGCATTAATATACATAAATGAAATAGTGCAACAGTGTTAAACACCCTACGGTGCTATAAGGTACCAAGTCTAAGTCTACACATCCAT
This sequence comes from Centrapalus pauciflorus, assembly GCA_020465985.1. NCBI lineage: Eukaryota > Viridiplantae > Streptophyta > Magnoliopsida > Asterales > Asteraceae > Centrapalus > Centrapalus pauciflorus. Next base: position 63,543 of record JAANYP010007506.1, read on the forward strand.
TACAATTATTACAATCATCCAGAATATATTACAACATTGTCCAAATTGACAATTACCGATTAAATAGTGCCGAGTCTCCCAAATCTTCCAAATGACCTAACTAGAAGGTCCGGCCGCAGACTTTCCCTTTCCTGTAAAATAAAGTCAACTGAGGGGTAAGCGAATGCTTAGTGAATACATAGATTACGCATTTTATAAATCCTTATGATGCCTACAAGAGTAGCACCGACGACGCACGTCGTGCACTCTCCACGTACACAAAGTACGACCACACAAGAGCCGTCGCTCTACGAGCCCGCAACTCGTCTTTTAATACACTACTGAGACCAACATAACACCGGGGATGACATACTGCCTACGGACCTGGAGGGATCAGCTCCAGCGTCTTATAGAGCAGTAACATCGGAGTAACAGATGCGACCCGCAGGTCCATCATAGATGCACAACAAACGAACGGACATGCATCAAATAGGAATGTGCATCCAAAATTTACGCAAGTTAGTAGAATTCCAAACGAATAATGAAGCAACATGTCTCAGTAAGCAAAAGCAATCAATAAGCAGATATAAACATGCGAAATCATATGTACTCACAGTGGGTGCGTAATTTAAACTCTTATCCAATTATTATTTCTCTTCGGGCTTTCAACCGGATTCCACCAAGTACCCCACTGTGGGTTAAACAACACCACAAGGGACCTGTTATATCAATTACAACATTACATCGTATCATTAACCGTTTAACTCCATAATAATCAAGTTTCGTAAGTTTGACGATATTTTCCTCATTTCAGGTACATGACCAAATTATACCATAACTAAGTTTGAACCCATTTCAAGTTCATATATTGACCTTTATATAACTCATGACATTTTATGTGTTGTTTATGAGTTTCATTCAAAATACACAAGCCTAGAAAGTAGTATTCTCAATTTTAGGCATTAAACTCGAATTTTAATGGGTTAGATTCGAAATTAATCATCAGATTCGAACCCTACCATCAGATTCGAACCCTTCTTCGAATCTATCATCAGATTCGAACTGGCCTTCGAGTCTATCATCAGATTCGAACCCCCCCCCCCTTAGAATCTGATGGTACACCTTCGAATCTAGCACCAAACTCGAGTCTGTTCTTACATTTCGACTCTGTTCTTGACATATTCGAGTCTGTTCATCATTTCAACTTAAATCCTTCATTTCTAAGGCCTAAAATCAGTGTTATATCATGTATGATGCATATATTCGATTCTACTATGCATATAGTATCATAATCCAGCAACATTTCAAGCAAAACAAACTTAAATTTGCATAAAATGATAGATTCGAATTCTTAGTTACTTTAAAACCGAAACCATAAACTAAAAAGGTTCGATTCTTACCTCAATTCGTATGAAATCTGAAATCCGTTTGTAGATTGTTGTTGTACTCCTCGATATCTTTCCGATGACGTATAATTCTCGAAAATCCGACGGTCGGTTTGTAATATATCTTAGAGAGATGTAGAGAGAAAATTTCTAGTGAGATAGTGTAAACTAGAAAAATGAAGCCTATTGCCCTTTATATACTATTTTCGTCATTTTTGCACATTTCACCACTCGACCTAGCCGGTTCCATAAAATACTGATTTAATCTTAGAATTGTCATAAATAACTTTTATAATCTTAATTTTCCACAAAATTGATTTTGAGTTCAATTTTCTTAAAAATAGCAACAAATTTGCTAAATATCCAATATGCATAATAATCGCCCAAATTCAACTTAAATGCATAACTTTCCACCTAATTAATCAAAATACATCAAAAATAAATCCGAGGATGTTACAAGTAAGCTAAAACATAATATTTTTAAAAAATGAAATTCTAGAAAATAATGTATTAAACAAATTGTTTTTAAAATTTGTTTTCAAAATTATGTTAAATTTTTTTTTTTGTCTTTTGATCATCGACCGGTTTAACTTGTTTGCTTGAGTAGGCCAGAATTGCCACCCATATATTACCAATTGTTTGGAAATTTTAAATAGGAGTTTTGATGTTGTTTGTTTTTTAAAAGGTTAAATGTTATAAATTTAAAATCACAACTAAAATTTAAGAGATGTCTTGAAGTCTGAATTTTTTTTTTTTTTTGGAATAAATGTCTGAAATCTATTGATTAAAATATTTAGTTTACTTAATTATATATTATGTTTAATTAATTTATACAAAAATATAATAAATTTAAATTAATATTTTAGTTAGTTAAATTAAGTAATTATTATTAAATATAAACTAGTTTATAACCCACGTATTACGTGGATATTTTTAATTAAATTTATTTATATAAAATGTATATGAGTAAAAATAAAAACATACAAAAATAATAATTGTGTTTATTTTTTATTATTTACAGATTAAAAAATAGAGTATATTTATCTTTTTTAAAAATATTAAATTGTATTTATCTTTTATTTTTTATAAGTTGTAATTATTTTTTGGTGAACGTGGAGGTGACACGTGACAATAAATTCCACAACTAATTCAAATTATTACATTTGGATCTAATTATGATTATTATGGATAATAATTACAGATATTTATTTTAGGTAAACATTAATTTTAAATGTTACAAAATCTAACTTATTACTAATTAATTAATGAAAAAAAATAAAGTCAAAATTTAATGCAATTCAGTTAAGGTGTTAAATTTGGAAAAATAGGTGGAAAAATAAAATTTTCTTGTATTGTAGAAGTGACATGTGACATAAATTGTTTTGTTTTATTATAATACATAGGTTAATCAACCCATGTATTACATGGGTTGATTTAGAAAATACATATTTTTTTATATTTAAAAAATTATTATAAAATTTATATATAATTAAAATAAAAAAAATTGAAAGCTAGTTAAATTAAAGATAAAAAAATACTCAGTTGTTTGATATTAATTAAAAAAATATTATTATATTGTATTATTAAAAACAGATAATATGTGTTTGCAAAATATGTTTCTTTTAATTTTTATTATCTTCAAATATGAAATATCAATGTAAGAAACAAAAAACTTCAATTATGTGAATGTGTATATATTTTGAAAATGATAAAATATAAAAATGGAATATCTGAAAATCAACAATCAAATTTGTCATTTTCACAATTGAAGTTTTATCAATTAAATTTTAAATCTTGTTAGCAAAATAATTAACAAAAATTTTTAACTTTATCTCCTACACTTTTACATTTAAATTCAAATTTTTACAATTGAATTTAACTATGATCATTAAGGATAATAATGACACATATTTATTTTAGGTAAATATTAATTCATTAATGAAAAAATTAAAATCAAAATTTAATGTAATTGAGGTAATGGAGTAAAATTGGAAAATGAATTAAAATATGGCATAGGTATAAATATTGATTTTAATTAAGGGTATAAGAGACATTTCGTAAATAATTATGAGTTGTCATTAATCTGAAACATTAATTTCTTTCCATCCAATGGTCCAGAAACTCCAAGTAGTTTTCTTATTATATATAGTACAGATAGATGTAATATGTTTTTCAGCGTATACTATATTTTATATGTCTATAAATTTATTAAAGTAATTAAAAAATAAACACATATTATACAGAAATTATTAAAGTTGTAATTTAATCTAAACTTCATTTGAATCTCATCTTATTTTATCTATATCTATATCTAAATTAAAAATTATTTTATGTGTTTATAAGTTAATTATTTCATATATTTAAAAAAAAAAAATAAAACAATACAATATGAGTAAAAAAAGTACCTCGTAATATTTCTATTGTTATAAATATGTAAATATTAGGTTCGGTAAAAAAAATTTACATGATCAATTATTACCAAAACATACATTAGACAAAAATATTTTACTCAAAATACTATTCATATGTGGTTTTTGCTAATTTGTTCTTCTCACAGCAATGAAAAATAATTTATAAATCAGTTTTGTTAAAATGTGCTAGAGAGTGAAATTTATTTTATTGTGCTAAAATGCACTGTAGAAAGCTTTTGCAAAACACTATATATTGTAGGGTTTTGTTAAATGTGTGCTTACATATTTTCTATTAGTTATATGTAAATCATATATAATTAGAATGTTTACATCTTACATTATTATTTATATTTTATTTGTTTAAATACTAATTAATTATAGACATTTAAAAATAAGATTTATTTTTGATATATATTATAATTATAATTTTAGTGTTTTATAATGGTTTATTTTGGTCTTTTTGTGTTTAGTTATGAAAATTTTGATTTAACATAATGTTTGATTAATTCTATTTAGTTTGTATGTGTTTAGTTTATTAAATTTTGTTTATATTAATGATATTATTATTTCAAATATTGACCAAGCCAACCAAAATATTTTTATAAAAAATGTATCAGTTTACTATATTTTTCTTTTATCATTATCTTCAGTTATATATCATAACTTTCGTTTATTGTAATAATCACCATAGATAACAAATCATGTGTTTTGTAGTTCATGTCATGTGCTCATATATATATATATATATATATATATATATATATATATATATATATATATATATATATATATATATATATATAGAGAGAGAGAGAGAGAGAGAGAGAGATAGAGATAGAGAGAGAGAGAGAGAGAGAGAGAGAGAGGGAGGTTCAATTGAGAACTTTTATGCATCGAGGTACAAAAGAACCTATATTATCCATTAGATCAAAAAATTGTGTAGATTAGATTAGTGGTAAAAGGGTAAATAGTTGGATAATGTTATGCATCTTGTGCATTGCAGAAACAAACAAAGAAGAGCATTTTGGGGAATGTGCATATCTCATTAAATTCAATATTTTAACAAATAATCAAATAATAAATGCTAAAAGAATTTGATACACTTCCAAATATAACAAAAATACACAAAATCATTTATGTATCGTGTTCAAAAAAGATACAATTAACAAAAAATACACAATTTCATCTATGCATCGTGTTCATCTATTTCATCGTTCATTTATGCATCGTGTTCATCGTTCATCTTCTTGATGCATTTTCGTTCATCTTCTTGATGCATCTTCGTTCATCATCGTCTTCATATTAATCATCTTCGTTCATCATCTATTTTGTTCATCATCTACATTTCATGTTCATCTTTTTAATTCATCTTCGTTCATGATCTTCATGTTCATCATGGGGCCAAAAGGGAGAGGAGGCTAAGAGAGAGAGAGAGAGAGAGAGAGAGAGAGAGAGAGAGAGAGAGAGAGTGTGTGTGTGTGTGTGTGTGTGTGAGAAAGGGGGAGGAAGAGAAGGAAAGTAGGAGAGATTTAAGGAAATCTAATTAATATTGATTTAATTTTCATATTTTTTTATTTCTATATATTTAATTTCAAATTTATTTTGTATACCTTAATTGTCCTTTATGCACTCTTAGTAGATTATTCGATGCACAAAAGTTCTCAGAAGTTCCTCGGTGCATAAAAGTTCTCAATTGAACCCCAATATATATATATATATATATATATATATATATATATATATATATATATATATATATATATATATATGTTGGTACACCCTGTGTGACGATAGCAGTCTAATCGATCTGCATTATGGTTTAAGTAATATTCTGAGTATTAACAAGTGTTTTGATATATATGTTTATATGTGTTTGTCTGTTATTGATTGTGTGTTTGAACTTGATGTAACATATTACAAAGAAGTTCAAACAATAAAGGTCAAAGATTAACTCAAGCATAAGTAAAACATAAGTTTCATCACTTAAGTATTTAAGTGTATTGGCTAGATTCGAATAGGTAAAGGAAGACATTCGAATCTGTGATAGATTCGAATGTATCCTTAGATTCGAATGGGCTAGTTTCGAGAGTGTCTTGTGGACAGACTCGAATGGGCCTTGGGCCAGATTCGAGCTTGGCCCACAACAGACTCGAATCAGGGTCTATAATTAGGGATAGACTTGAATCATTAAGAGACTTTTAGCAGAATTCGTGAGGAATTAAGCAAAAGGCGATCTCGAGTTTATCAGCTAGGTGAGTGCCGTTTCGGAGAGAATTAGTTCGTAGGATCGTTCGTGTGTCGTTCGTTCAGCGTCTAATAGTCTCCGTGTTCCGTTGGTTGAGAGTTGTCCGTCTAACCGTCAACGAGGATTCCGCACTCGTTCACGGATCCGCGTCAAGATAGATCTTGCAGTCGTAGACCTTACAAGTGGTATCAGAGACTATTTCAAAATTTTCGAAATTTTTCTAAGTGTTGGTGGTTTCGAATCTAAGACAGACTCGAATAAGGAGTAATTCGAATCTGTCAGTAGATTCGAATCTATGCTTAGACTCGAGGGTTGGTGGTATAAATAGGTTAACAGTAGGTCATTAATTCCATCTGTTTTCGAATCTATACTATCGAATCTATCAAGGCGATTTCGAATCTGTTCTTTCGAGTCTATCGTAATCCTTCTAAACGACATTTTGTCGAGTTTGAAGACTGTGTGTTCGATTCTACTCTTGCATCTAGGTATAATCAACTTCATTGTACAAGATTTATGTAGTTTTATACACAATTTTAGGCTAAAACATCGAATTTTGAAGTTTTGTGGGTCGAAATAGAGTTTTTGCTAAATTACCAAGTTTGGACCTATAAAAGATCAAATTAAAAGCATAAATCAATGATTAGAACCTAGTTGAACTAATGTATGTGAATTACTAAGTTCAAAACGGTTAAAATCTTGGATTTTTGGTGAAAGAAGGACCGACGGGGTTTCGAGTCTGTTCCTGGACTTCGAATCTGTTCATGGGTTTCTCGAATCTGTCATTAGATTCGAGATGACCATGATCCTCGAATCTGTCCATTAGACTCGAATAGGGACACTTCGAATCTGTCCATTACACTCGAATATGGACACTTCGAATCTGTTATTTTCGAATCTATCATTTATTTGCACTATTTAATTTAAATTTTATTAAACTTGTAGAAATTTAATTGTGTTAGATTTTGTACTTAAACAAGTACAAATTAAAACAAATTTGAATTTAAACAGGTTTATTGATTTTAATGAGTCTAACAGTTTTGTTTATTGTGCAGAAATGGCTATTCGAGCGTTTGTTCCCAAGCATAATATGGTCCTTAATCCAGACATGAATCTCCCTGAGGCGCAGGGATTCCGTGAAGGACTGGATTTTCTAGCTGAATCAAGGATCGGACATACACTATGGCATAATGTGCAGCTAGTGTTACCCTTCATCCGTCAATTTTATGACCATTTGCAAGTAGACTGCTCGGTCACTCCGACAGTTCTACGTACTCGCATTGAAGGACAGCCATTAGTATTTTCGGCTGATATGATTCGTCAATTGCTGCAGTTGGGCACTCAGGAACAAGAAGCTGGTCCTATAGAATTTCCGTTGAATATAAGGCAAGCGGCCTTTCAAAGAATGGGGTACAACCTCGATGTGACAAAAGTGTCATACATGAAAAGTGGATTGATAGGACAATGGAGGTTTTTGGCGCATGTATTTATGGTGTGCTTTGCTGCGAAAAAGGCAGGGTTTGACTATATTGTCGCGAAGATTCAATCGGGGATTGTCGCAATGGTGTATAATCGCCCATATAGTTTTTCAGAGATGATCTTTTCGGAGTTTGCTCATCAGATATCTGCTCCCGAAAATCAGCAGTTTTTGCTCTATCCGAGATTCATTATGATGTTGATCAGACACTTTTTGCCGAACTTGCCAATGACAAATGACTTTCAGAGTGTTGCCATCCTGGACAAAAGGATTTTCGCTGATTGTTCCTCACACCGAGGAAGATTGGCTGTTCCTGTTGCTCGTCCATTGTTCGGAGCTATTGTGGATAGGGATTTTCAAGCCCCGGAAGATGCCAACTGGGCAGGGGTCGTTGAGTTTCCACAACAACAACAACAGCAACAACGTCAACAACAACAACAGCCAAGAGTTCAAAGACGCCGTCAGAGACCAGCAGTGAGTCCAATCCAGGCATCAAGGCCTTCTACAAGCGAGCAGCCCCAAGCACAGGAAGCAGGGCCTTCAAGTGCAGTTCCTGATTCTGAACAAATTGCGCAAACACTAGAAGAGATATGGGCATCAGGACCCCATGCGAACGAGGACGTGGCCGCAGCATTAGTGGGGGAGCTGCTCAGTCCACCAGAAGGAGCAGAAGATGTTCTTAGAGATGTGGATGAGTATGAGCCAGAAAGGGTTGATGAAGGCTTGACATCATCAGCATCAGAATCAGATGATATGGATGGGCAGGAGGCTGAAGCTCCTGAATCAGTGGCTGCAGATCCCAATATTCACATCGGAACCTATGGCGCTAGGTTAGTAGTGAATGAAGCAGCAGGATCGAGGAGGAGAGAAGAAAGGGAATCTGAAGATTCGGATTTTGAAGAAGAGGAGGTTGCTCCACTAGTGACGAGGCAACGGGCCAAACGTCATCGGTTCATGCAAGGGTCTTTTTCGGAATCCACAAGTCAGCCAGAAGTTCCCCAATCCCAACCTCAAGCCACCGCTCCACCATCACCGCCACCTCAGCATCATGAACCATACATTCCACCACCATTCATCCCATCTCCCATTCAGTCCATTCCATCTACCTCAGCCGCTTATACTGAAAATCAAAGGTTCATGCAACTCAAGGGACGTGTTGACTTTCAGCATGTCCAAATCCTAACCCTCACAAAGGCTGTAGGCGAGCTCCAGGAGCATAATGCAAATCTTGATAGAGATAATGCCGAGCTGAAGAAAATTGTGGAAGATGTAAGGGACGAAAACACAGAGTTAAAATCTTTTATTGCTGATCAGTCTTTAGAGATCCGATCAATGAGGTCCCTCCTTGAGAAACTCATGAAGAATCTACAAACTCAGGGGGAGACAAGTTGTAAGGATCAGGAGGTGCAGCGAAGAGATAATGATGATGAAGGCAATGATCCCGGTGCAAATAAAGAAAATGAGTCTGTAGATTTTCCTGCAGCTCAAGCTACACAAATTCAGGGGGAGCCAAGTACAGAAGGAGAAGTAGGAGGATCTGGAAAAGAAGCAGGTTCCTCGAGGGTTCTGGACAGTGACATGATTGATGCACTGAAGGACATAGAGGAAGAGCTTATGGATTTTGACGATGAAGAAGAAGAGTTAGAAGAAGGAGAATTTATTCCAGAGGAGGTTGTGGACTGGAAATCAGACGATGAAGTGTTGGATGATGAAGACGATCATGTCAATGAGGTTATTATCAATTCACAACCTGTCACGGAGCTATATGAAGGACAAAATCATAATGTGATTGACGTTGACTATATCAAGGTAGCCTCAGTCGAGGACAAAGAACTTGAAGAGGCCGAGAAGGAGCCATCTAGAGCTGACTTGATAAATCTTTGGTTCAAGAAAGAGGAAAAGAAAGATCAGTTGAAGATGAAGAAGAAAATGAGAGTTCCAGGTGCTGGAAGCTTCTCAGGAGGCATTATAAGCTGGTTCTTTGACAAAGAACTGCAGCTATTTATCTTGAAAAGAAGAGATGGACTACAATACTTGAGGCGAACACTAAAAGCATTTAACTCATTGCCCAAGATTGAAGTAAAGGAGCTTGCATGGAAAGAGTTAATTAATATAGGTGAAGACCAGTACGCTGAAGTCGTGGCAAGAATTATAAGGAAAGAAGGAAGATCAGGAAAGTTCGAGCGACTCAAGCCAAGGACCGGAAAGAGGGTCGAGGATCAGTCGAGAATAGATCCTCATACAGGTAGGCCATGGGCCAGGATGGTATACAAACCTGTGAGGTGTCTAAAGAAAGTACCAATGAAATCGATGCCACAGAACGTTTTGAGCAACATGAAATGGTGGTACCTCGAGATTGACACTGCTGAAGCCATCATGGAGGATCAAGACGAGCAGGTCATTTTGAAGGTATATGATCCACTGCATTTGATAAACCTATCAAAGGACGACCTGAAGAAGCTTCATGATCAGCCTATCTTCTTTACTGAACCATGGAGATCTGAAGCCAGGAAGTTCCAAAAGGTAGTTAAAGTTTGTATAGATGCTGGATTATATGCAGGTAGTAGTATATATAGCTCTAGTACTTAAATTTGATGTAATGTAAATAATTAGAAGCTATCGTCAAGGGGGAGTCTGTTGGTACACCCTGTGTGACGATAGCAGTCTAATCGATCTGCATTATGGTTTAAGTAATATTCTGAGTATTAACAAGTGTTTTGATATATATGTTTATATGTGTTTGTCTGTTATTGATTGTGTGTTTGAACTTGATGTAACATATTACAAGAAGTTCAAACATAAAGGTCAAAGATTAACTCAAGCATAAGTAAAACATAAGTTTCATCACTTAAGTATTTAAGTGTATTGGCTAGATTCGAATAGGTAAAGGAAGACATTCGAATCTGTGATAGATTCGAATGTATCCTTAGATTCGAATGGGCTAGTTTCGAGAGTGTCTTGTGGACAGACTCGAATGGGCCTTGGGCCAGATTCGAGCTTGGCCCACAACAGACTCGAATCAGGGTCTATAATTAGGGATAGACTCGAATCATTAAGAGACTTTTAGCAGAATTCGTGAGGAATTAAGCAAAAGGCGATCTCGAGTTTATCAGCTAGGTGAGTGCCGTTTCGGAGAGAATTAGTTCGTAGGATCGTTCGTGTGTCGTTCGTTCAGCGTCTAATAGTCTCCGTGTTCCGTTGGTTGAGAGTTGTCCGTCTAACCGTCAACGAGGATTCCGCACTCGTTCACGGATCCGCGTCAAGATAGATCTTGCAGTCGTAGACCATACAATATATATATATATATATATATATATATATATATATATATATATATATATATATATATATATATATATATATATATATATATATATATATAGAATCAGGTTCATCAGCGTACCTATATGATTCCAGCGTACCATAATGTGAATGATCATTCACATGTTTTTTTAATAGACATGTATAAGACAACATTATAAGACTTTTTTTTTCAAAAGAAGCAACATCATAAATCTTATGAATGGTAAAAAAAGATCATATGGTGTGAAATGGCCATTCACATGAATATGTATTGAGCATTCACATAATTTTTAAGGACACAGAAAGTGTGAATGTATGTAAAATTCATATATTATGCGTATAACATTAAATAAACATGGTTATGAGAAAAGAATTTAAAATAAATATTTTTTAAGGTTGGTAAATTCGGGTGCACTTGATTTCGAGAGGTACTTATATATATACATACATACATACATACATACATATATATACAGGGTTAGGTTCTATGGGGCACCTGTGTGCATCGTGCAACTTAGGAACCAATATACACCGTTAGATCTAGAAAATGAATGGCTAAGATTACAATGGCAAAAGGGTAATAAAGATGAAATTTGTGTATGCATCATGATGCACGGTTCACATATTAGATGTGCATAAGGGTATTTTGGGAAAAAAATAATATATCAAGTCAACTCAAAATTAAATTTATATTGATTGAACATTTAATTCAATAATCAAGTATTAAATGCTAATAAATTTATAAAATACACTTCTAAAATTAAAAAATTTCAATAGAACAAAAATCCAACATTATGCTTCATCATTATCATTGACTGTACATCTTCGTATTCATCTTTATCAGGTTATGCACCATCGTGTTCACATTATGCACCACCATGTCATCGTGTTCACATTATGCACCATGTTATGCATCATCGTGTTCATACTTTGCATCTTCTTATTCATCTATCCACGGTTATGCATCATCATGTTCATCGTGATGCATATCTAGAATTTAAACGTGTTAATCACCGTCTTCAACATGTTCATCATCATTTTGATGCACCGCTAATGTGCATAATGTTTTAATCAAAAACATCAACATTCATCATTTGAGAGAGAGAGAGAGAGAGAGAGAGAGAGAGAGAGGTGGGTGAGGGAGGGAAATGTGGATGAAAATATGGAAACTGATTAATGATATTATTTAGTTTCCTATTTTCTAAATAATCTATTAATTAAAAGATTATTAATTTTTTAAAATAATTACTATACCCGTATTACCCTTATTGTATCCTTAGTAAATAGGTTATGCATTTTTGGTTCCCACTGGTTCCCGATGCATCATGGTGCCCCATAGAACCTCAATCTATATATACATACATACATATATATATATATACACACACACACACACACACACACACACACACACACATATATATATATATATATATACACACACACACACACATAGGGGTGGGTTCAATGGAAAACCACTATATATGCACCTGAAAACTATGGAAACCTACGCAAACCGTCCGATTTGGTGCATTTCATGAAAAATGTGGTGGCATGATCGTAAATAAGGTGATGCATTACACGGGATTTTGATGCATCACGCGGGAAATTTGATGCATCACGCGAGATTTTGATGCATCACACGGGGAATTTGATGCATTTGTGGTGGTGCAGTGCGGTTTTCACAAGTTTTCAGGTGCATGGTGGTTTTCCATTGAACCTCCCTCTATATACATATATACATACACACACACATACACAGATATATATATATATATATATATATATATATATATATATATATATATATATATATATATATATATATATATAGGGAATGGTTCTTTTAAGAACCATAAATATTGTGAGAACTTAAGAACTTTTTATAGCATTTGGATAAATAAAATTAATGGTTGATATATTGGATGTCAATTTTGTAATTATTAGAACTTTGATTGTGGGAAATCTTGAAAATGTGTGTAAATGGTGTTTTTGGAAGAAAAAAAAATCTGCTTTTTCTCTTTCTCTCTAGTTTTTTCTTTTCATTTGCATTTTATTTTTCTTTCATGAGAATTGATTTTTATAGTAAAAAAAATATTTTTTATAAAAAAATATTTTTTTCTATATAGAAAATTATTTAATTGCTAAAAAATTAACGTATTTTATATAAAAATATTATGTGTCTATATAGAATGTTTTATAGAATATTTTTTTTCTATATAGAATATATTAACGAACATATTCTATGTATAATCTACGTAGAATGTCGTGTAAAATGTCAAGTATCATACATTCTACGTAGACTACATGATAAAATATGTCAAAAACACATTGAAACAAAAAAAAAAGATTTCATTTAGACATTTTATCAAACAATTGGTATGCAACTCATATAAAATATACTAAAAAGACATTTAATAGTAATTTAATCTACATAAAAAGATATAGAAATGTATAAAAAACATAAAAATATATGAAATATATAAGAAACATGACATTCTACATAGATTATGTGTTACTTTTTACAAGTAGTCTTGTATAATATCCTATGTAGATTATCAAGTAATCTACATAGATTATCATGTTAAACATTTAATAATTATTACATTCATTATAAATCTAATATCTTACAAATAATTTTCATTACAAAACATGGAAAATGAATCTGTCATATTCTATGTAGAGTGTCGACAAACATATTCTATGTACAATCTACGTAGAATGACATGCAATCTACGTAGAATGACATGCAATCTACGTAGAATGTCATTCAATCTATGTAGAATGGCATGCAATCTACGTAGAATGTCGTGTAGAATGTTAGGTATCATATATTCTACATAGTTTACATGATAAAATATATCAAAAACACTTTGAAACAGAAAAAAAGATTTCATTTAGACATTTTATCAAACACCTGATATGCAACTGATATAAAATATACCAAAAAGACATTGAATAGTAATATTAATCTACATAAAAAGATATAGAATTGTAATAAGAAACATAAAAATATATGAAAAATATATAAGAAACATAACATTCTACATAGATTATGTGTGATTTTTTACAAATAGTCTTGCATTATATTCTATGTAGATTATCATGTAATCTACGTAGATTGTCATGTAAAACATCTAATAATTATTACATTCATTATAAATCTAATATTTTACAAATATACTTCATTATAAAACATGGAAAACGAATCTGTCATATTCTATGTAGAGTATCGACGAACATATTCTATGTACAATCTACGTAGAATGTCATGCAATCTACGTAGAATGTCGTGTGAAATGTCAAGTATCATATATTTTACGTAGATTACATGATAAAACATACCAAAAACACATTGAAACAAAAAAAGAAGATTGCATTTAGACATTTTATCAAATACAAAAAACGCATTGAATAGTAATGTTAATCTAAATAAAAAGATACAGATTTGTATAATGAACATAAAAATATATGAAATATATAAGAAACATAACATTCTACATAAATTATGAATAGTAATGTTAATCTACATAAAAAGATATATAATTATATAACATTCTATATAGACACATAATATTTTTATACAGAATATGTTAATTTTTAAATAATTAAATAATTTTCTATATAGTAAAAAATAATTTTTTTTTGTAAAAAACGTTTTTTTACCATTAAAATCAATTTTCATAAAAGAAAAAGAAAATGAGAATGAAAAAAAAGTAAGAGAGAGAAAGTGAAAAAGAGATGCATACAATAAAAAGATGGAGAGAGAAAAATAATATTTTTTAATTCCAAAAATATCATTTTGATCCAAGGGCTCTAAAAGTTTCTAAGTTCTTACAATCTTTGAGGTCCTTAGAATGTCATGCAATCTATGTACAATCTACGATGAATCTATCATATTCTATGTAGAGCATCGACGAACGTATTTTATGTACAATCTACGTAGAATGTCATGTAATCTACGTAGAATGTCATGCAATCTACGTAGTTAGAAATGCAATCTACGTAGAATGTCATGCAATCTACGTAGAATGTCGGGTAGAATGCCAAATATCATATATTCTACGTAGATTACATGATAAAATATACCAAAAAACATATTGAAACAAAAAAAAATTCATTTAGACATTTTATCAAACACTTGGTATACAACTGATATAAAATATACCAAAAACACATTGAATACTAATGTTAATCTACATAAAAAGCTATAGAATTGTATACAAAACATAAAAATATATGAAATATATAAGAAACATAACATTCTACATAGATTATGTGTGATTTTTTACAAGTAGTCTTGTATTATAATCTATGTAGATTATCATGTAAAACATCTAATAACTATTACAATCATTATAAATCTAATATCTTACAAATAATCTTCATTATAAAACATGGAATTTGAGTCTGTCATATTCTATGTATAGTATCGACGAACATATTCTATGTACAATCTACGTAGAATGTCATGCAATCTACGTAGAATGCCGTGTAGAATGTCAAATATCATATATTATATGTAGATTAAATGATAAAATATACCAAAAACACATTGAAACAAAAAAAATAAGATTTCATTTAGACATTTTATCAAACAATTGGTATGCAACTCATATAAAATATACCAAAAACACAATGAATAATATTGTTAATCTACATAAAAAAATATAGAAATGTATAATAAACATAAAAATATATAAAATATATAAAAAAACATAACATTCTACATAGATTATGAATAGTAATGTTAATCTACATAAAAAGATATAGAATTATATAACATTTTATATAGACACATAATATTTGTATTTAGAATACATTAATTCTTTAGCAATTAAATAATTTTGTATATAGAAAAAAGTTATTTTTTTTTAATAAAAAATATTTTTTAATATTAAAAATCAATTCTAATAAAAGAAAGAGAAAATGAAAATGAAAAAAAAAAGTAAGAGAGAAAGTGAAAAAGAAATGCATACAATAAAAAAGGTGGAGAAAGAAAGATAATATTTTTTATTTCAAAAATACCCTTTTGATCTAAGGACTCTAAAAGGTTCCTAGGTTCTCACCATCTTTGAGGTTCTTCAAAGTATAGTATACATTTTTTAGTATACTATAATTACTTAATTTAATGTTAATGGATAACTTTTATTTTATACTTTTTTAAAAACTAAGAATTTTTATTACCATAAACAAAAGACCTTCTAAGTCCCAATGACAAAGTTAAATGCTATAAATTTTTGATGGATCGATGATCTTTTACTTTCAATCCCAAATTTTTTGTGGGTCCTATTTTTAATCCATAACATCGCGTTTTGAAATATACAATAATATACTTTACCATTTTATTTATTTTGTCTTTTCTATGAATTCCTTAAAAGACGATTTTAATTTTATATATTTGATCATTTGTAGTTATTAATCAATGTATTATTTTGTTTAAATAAACTTATAAACATTGTCATTTTAGTTAAAGTTTATTTTTAATAATTTAATATTTTTTAAAAACAAGTCATTAAATACTTTGGTATATTTATTGAACTAATAGTTATTAAAAATTTAATAAAATTTAAAAATTATTCTCAATACTTTTAATTTTTTTACTAATTTACTGGTAAAAAAATACATAGTCTCCACCTGTAGCAACGCACGGACATCAATATACTTATATATTAAAAGGGTTAACCCCATATTCATGCAACGACGTTTCCACCTTCTATCAATTTATGCAACGAAATCACTGTTAACATGATTTATGCAATGATAGTTTTCTTCTTTTACCAATTAATGCAATGTCATTATTTTTAACACAATTTATGCGGTGACTTTTGAATTTGTTACCAAAAGACACAACATTTAGCCTACATATTTAGCCGGTGATTTATTAATTTGTTATATGTTCACCTAAAAGCCCATGGGACACAATTACGTGTACAAAAAAACATGTCACCATCTTTGTTACTCGTCTCCAGGTAAATAACTACAGACTTATCAAGGATTATCAAATAATTGAGAATAAATGTTGGGATTCAAGATTAATCGTTTAATATAAATGATTAGTTTTCTCTATATGATTTTGATCATTGTTACGACAAGGATTGCATCATTGTTTAACATAAGTGATAAAATTTTACAGCATAGACTGATTAAGTTTATATTACATTGTAATGTTTGAATCTCCATAGTTGTCATCGATTACTTAAAGGTAACCTCTATTGAATTCTTTGCAGTTTGTTTAGTCAGACGAGAATACGATATTTTAAAATAGCGACATGAGGACAAGTTTTCGATTCGGCCGACTACTATCCATGCTCAAAAAAAGAAAAAATTGTAACAAAACTAAAATAACTGTAATAGAACAACAAAAACAACTCATAAATTAAGGACATTAAAAGGTGGTTACGTGAAGTTTTGTACGTCTAGATGCATCATCTAGATTTTTTTAGTGATGTATAATAAAGAATAGATCACCAGGTAAATATGTAAATTAAATGTTGCATGTGTTTATAGCATGATCAAACGTTATTGCATAAATCGTGTTAAAATTGAATTTGTTGCATTAGCTGGTAAAAGAAGGAAGATGTCATTGCATTTTTTGATGATAAGTTCAAACGTCATTGCATAAATCATGCTTAAAGTGATTTTGTTTCATAAATTGATAAAATGTGAAAACGTCGTTGCATAAATATGTTGTTAACCCTTATTAAAATTAGGGTAAATTACAATTTTCATCCCTGTGGTTATATACAAGTCATGGTTACTATCCTTTTCGCATCAAAATTACAAATTCAGTACCCATAGTTGTTCTTTTGTTATGCTTTTGATTTTTTGACAAAATATTATTTGAAAAATGATCATCTTGCCCTTTTAATTTAGTTTCAACTTTAGTTCCTAACCAAAAATTTTTGCCAAATTTATACATATGTGTATTAACTTGTACCTTATAATTTAATTATTTTGTTAAGCATATACGTATTAATTTGTCTTATAAAAATGTTTGAATATACCATTTTCATGAATGTATAAACTTAACGTATAATACGTTTTGATTTAACAATTTTGAAATTAATATTTATAAAAACTATAGATATTCAATGTATTAACTCGTTAAGTTTAGCTAAAACTAGATAAGAAATATAACTATACTTAAAGTAATAATTCCATTAAAACATATAATATGTTAAGTTCATATATTTTGTTAAGGTTTATGTATATTTTCATATATAGGGTTTATATATATGTACAAAATTTTTTGTTTAAAAAAAATTATATATTTCGTGAAAACAATTCATATATATAAAATAAAAATGGACAAATTAACTAAATTATTGTTATATATTTTTTCATTTAAATACCTAAATTAATAATAATAGTAGCAATATTAAAATAATACTGTAGTCAAATTGTAATAATACAAAAAAAAAATACATATTAAATAAATAATGTTATAACTAAAATAATATCTATATCTATATATATTATAATAAACGAGAACAATTCTTGCCACATGTCATCCTCCTAATACACTAATTTTTTTATTTTCCCGCTATTTTTCCAAAAATAAAAATGAACATTAATTTAGGTTACATGCATATCATTTATTGATTTAATTTAAACTTTCGTATTGAAACTTATTATTTTTGTTTCTTAAACCAATTGAAATTATAACTAATACTCATTAAAAGTTTTCAAAATTAACAAGCTAAAATTAAAATATTTAAAAATCAATAAAATAATAAACTTCATGTTTAAATGTCTCAAATAGTAAATAATTTTAAAAAATAGTAAAATAAAAGAATTTAATTTTTAAATAATTTTTTTAAAAAGATCAATAAAATATATAACTTCAACTTTTAAATGTCCGAAAGAATACATAATTTTATGAAATAATAATTAAATAATTTAGTATACATTAAAGCTTAAAAACTTTTTATCATGAAATCTTTATATGTTAGTTATGAAACTTTGACACACTAAAAAATAATCATTCAAATTTTAAATGTATTTTCTTTCATAAAATTTTGTATTAATATTTTCCAAAACTTCAATTAATGTTGCAAAGTTTATATATTAAAATAACTTCATTTCAATATCTTAATTAATATTTGTTTATTTAAGTTGACGTTAGAATTGTTGTATCAAGTTTTAATCAGTTAGACAATAAATATGTATTATTAATTAAAACATCTTCAATAAGAAAACTTGTATGTGGTTTAATTTAAGGTCTTTAACAAATTTATACAATTTAAATTAATATACTTTATAAAAATTAAAAATATAAATAATTATCATTAAAATTTATTTCGTTAATTTTTATGGAATTATTAATGATAACACAATAACAAATAAAACAAAATGAAGGTTCAATATTTTTAAATCAATAATAAGAAGATAATAATTGAAATGAATCGCACATGTAAGAGTCATAAAACTGTATTTAAATAAATTAATTAAATATTTTGAATCTTATTTTAACCGTCTTCTTTGATTTAAACATGACTTAGAGTCATCATTTTTTACCATTGACTCAATGATTTTTTCCTGTATTTCATCATTTTATTGGTTTTTATTGTATTTTAATTTAAAAAAAAAATTAAGGTTCTTAAGGGATTCCACCTTTTTATAAATATTTAATATATAACAATTTTTTAGTATCAATCCATGTAATACATGAGTATTAACCTAGTAAACAATAAAATAATTGGTTAAGGACTAAAACTAAAACAAAATTAAAAGGAAAAATAGTCATTTTTTTTAAATAGTGATAGATTAAAAAACAGAAAATATAACAAAATAACAACCATGGGTACTAAAATTGTAATTTTGGTACGAAAAGGACGATAATCATAATTTGTATATAACCACATGGACGGAAATTGTAATTTACCCTTAAAATTATACAACTGTTATTTAATATTTGGGTGTGAAGGCAATGAGTAAATTATTAATTAAAAACTAGTCTTGCTGGCCCGTGCAATGCACCGGGCTATGAGTAAAATCAATGCTCAACCAATGGGTATCATGAGCTGCTTCCCTCAACGTGTCTGGAATATTAACCTTATTGATGTGAAATGGTTGTATGGTCATACATTCTTTAGTAATAAAATTATCAACTTTAAGTATATAAGCTATCAATTTTTAAGTTCATTGATGTATGCCTTATGTTACGAAGGTTCATATTATCAAAAGAAAAATATGCTATATATAAAGTATATGAACCGTTACATAGAGAATATATCCAAAGATTAAAAACCATATCTCATTCCTACATCCAGGGTAGTATGTTTTTTGGCTTTCATACTCATCATTCCATCCGACCACCTTATACCAAAAATTTGATCCATGGCATAATTATTTAAATTGTCAAGGAAGTTAAATGTGCGACCCATATTTGTTTTACAATTGAAAGTTAAAGAGTAAGAAAGTGCAAGATGGGTGGAAAGGATACTTGTTTCATCTTCCTACGATGCTGTTATTATTGCATAGAATCCATAAAATTAATACTCCTGCAAGTAAAAAGTGAAAATAATAAATAAATAGTTATATATGGAAAATGTTGATAGATAATTGGCAAAGGAGTACCTCGTTCGTTAAATGTAGGTTGTTAAAAGTCTCTCTATAGACTATATTTCGTGTACAGTGTCTGAATTCCTTATCATTCTCTTCAAGCATTAGAATCTTGAGGCCCGCAGGGTTTGTCACTCTAGAAACATAGAGTTGCCCATGACTAAAGACAACGGTCGGCAAATAAATGCCAACACAATTAAGTGACTGACCTTGACTTTTATTGATGGTCATTGCATAGCATGGTTTTATGGGGAACTGCCTCCTTTTCATTATGAATGGCCATTTTGATTTAGTGGATGTGAGTGTGATTCTTGGTATTAACGCTTTATTCCCAATGTTAGAGCCGGTGATGATTTTTGCCTCAACAACAAATTCGCCTAGTTTTGTGATGATCAGGCGAGTACCATTGCACAAACCTTGACTTGGATTAACATTTCGTATGAGCATGACTGGGAGACCTATTTTAAGGTTTAGGGCATGAGGTGGCATCCCTTGAAAAGTCAAAGAATTTAAGAACTCGACTGGGTATAGTTCTTGTTGCTCCAAGCTGTCAGTTGATGCCTTACAAATTTCATCTGAACTTCTATATGTTGTGGCTGGTCCATTTAGCATCTGAAATATATAGTCATTGATCTCAGCCGCATCATCATTTTTTTGGAGTTAGAATAGCTCTTTCACGCAGATAGTTTTCATCATCTTGTCTTGATGCGAACTCTAGAAACGTTTGTTTAACAATTTTTTCAATAGGGGAATTCCATGATTTAATAAGAAAGTCTTCTGGAATTTTAATCCAACTTGGTTCAGCCTCTCCTTCCTTTGCTTTCGTTGGTACATTTCCATCTCCAACATCTAACACCCATTTATTAGACAATTGTCTCCGAGTGTCAATTTCGTTGTTTGCATTATATTCATTCACACGCATATTGCGTGATAGTGTGTAAAGGCGACAACCTTTTCACAAATCTGATTTGTTGATGCACGCTTGAACAACTTCTTGTCTTTTTTCCTTTTGGTATTACTGGTAAAATTTGTCTAAAGTCGCCTCCAAGCAATACAGTCATGCCTCCAAATAACTGATCTCTGTTTGTTTGTTTTTTGTATCCCAATATATCTCTTAACGTCTTGTCAAGTGCTTCAAAAGCATACCGTTGAGTCATTGGGGCTTCATCCCATATTATCAATTTCACTTCTTGCATTAGTTGTGCTAGATGTGTATTTTGGTTTATACCACATGTGCTATTTTCCATAAGTTCCAGTGGTATTACAAATCTGCTATGTGCTGTTCTTCCACCAGGTAGTAGCAGCGAAGCAATTCCTATATGAAGTTATCTTTTTTCGTTATGACAATTATAGAAATGAGTTAAAAATTATTTGTAGAAGATTATATACCTGAAGATGCAACTGCAAGCACAATCATACGCTCAGATCTTAGCCGTGTAATTATCGCCTTGTATAAGAATGTTTTCCCTGTGCCTCCAGGACCATACACGAAATAAAATCCCCCTTTTTGTTTGTGTACAGACGTAATGACCTTCTGATAGATTGAATTTTGCTCCGAGTTTAGTGATGCGTGAAGCTTTTGATTGTCGGTTTTCATCTGAGCCATGTTGTAGCTTAATTCCTCCCGAATCAAACGATTGTCCATGTTCGTTAACAATGTAGGATCTGGCATTGGAAGATTGTGGAAATCTGCTAATGATTTTCCATTTCGATTTAAGAGGTCTTGTATTTCCACCAAGCAGTAGTTTTGAATTTGTGCCTCTGTCAGTTGCAAATCAGGGAACATGAATTCCTTTTTCTTTCTATGCAAAATATCTTCAGACAAAGCCCACCAATTTTGTTCCCATAATTGAAGTGGACTATTAACCTCGCAAAATAGCAATATCGTAACAAATAAATCTCGAAGTTGTGCTCCTGAAGCCTAAAATTTTGCTTCTGATATTGCTTGCGTCCATTCTTTATCATCATTGAGCAGACCATATGCATAACATTCTTCCTTAAATGTTCCACATATCCTTCCACTAATTGTTTTTATGTCTTCAA
The DNA here is from genome assembly GCA_020465985.1 of Centrapalus pauciflorus. Taxonomy (NCBI): domain Eukaryota; kingdom Viridiplantae; phylum Streptophyta; class Magnoliopsida; order Asterales; family Asteraceae; genus Centrapalus; species Centrapalus pauciflorus. The sequence goes on from JAANYP010007506.1 coordinate 85,950, forward strand.
AACTTTTAGGTCCTCTGACAACATTCAACAACATCCTCAAATAGTAACGATCTCCTGATGCAGGATTTGAATACACAATACGACCAATGCATTTCCTTTGTTTTCGGGGCTTCCAAAGTCTTTCATTTGCATGCCACACATACTTTGTTGGTATTTCAGCATACATGAGTTTAGCAGCTTCTTCATCTCTTTTGTTTAGTTCAAACCATTGTGTGAACATCGTTTCTTTAATGCCGTCCCTTTGAAGTAATGCTGGTAGACTTTCTGAATCACGCAAGGTGATCATATTCTGATCTGGTAGGTGAAAAGTCAGTTTCATGACTGAAGGGTAGCAGTAGTGTATGTCAAAAGCAAATAGACGCCACACTGCTTCACATGGAGATAAATATCGACAATCTAAGTAATTCTTAATTTCATCAACTTGAATAATTTTTTCTGTTTGTTGCTCACCGATCGGGGTAATGTTTTCTTCTATTATTATAGTAGCTCTGTCTGGACCTTTGTTTAAGTACTTAAATAAGTACTTAATTGCTCTTGATCTGTTGCACCATTCAACATTTATGTGTGCTTCATATTTCAGCAGAAGGTATCTATTGTAAGGGACAACATATTTTGTTGTCCAACATAGTTTTACCCTTATTGACAGACACAGAATTGTTTCTTCTCCGATAAACAGGGTATCCATCTTCATCAATTGTTGTTTCTGCATAAAATGACTTAGGGAAATGTTTAGAACATTTCCCATCAACGATGCATGGAGCGGTAGTAGCAATGCCACCACATGGGCCATGTATCATGTAGTCGGTAACAACCTTGTATCCTTTGGGATCCTGTATCATAGAGGGAATTTCAGCTGAGATGAGATCATCTATGTCACTCGGGGTCTTGCATTTGCATCGACTTTCGAGCCATATCAAAATGTGGGCATGTGGCAACCCACGCTTTTGGAACTCAATTGTGTATACAACTGTAGAAAATGCAAGATATTATCATGTAATATTGTAAATGGATGGAATATTTCAAATGGAAAGAAAATTAAAGAAGGTAATAGATAATGTCATCTACCTGCATGGCATACTCCAAAAATGGCAGCTTTTTGAATATCATCTAGCAACTCATTTAGCTTCATTTTGTAAACTCTTGTAACAAGATCTGGACGATCTTGTGCTTTTTGCCCAGCGATATGATATAGCATTTCTCCAATTTCTGGCCATTTTGGGTTAGCAGCGAATGTGATGAAGAGATCTGGATTTCCAATTGCTCGACATAAAGCCATTGCGTCTTGGTAGTTTTGCACCATATATCTTGGACTCCCAGTAAAAGTGGAGGGCAGGACCACTCTTTTTCCAATTGCTTCAGCTTTTGTATCTCCTCTAGTAACAACATCATAGATATTATGGTATAAATCAACACGCAAGTCATTTTGATGGTATCTCATCCATGTGAGTCTTTGCTCTTCAACAGCTGTGTAAGCATCAACCAAGAATTGGTGAAATAAGCGTCCACCTCTAAGTAAAGTAGAGCCCTCGTTATCTCTTTGTTGAATTGTGTAAGAGTAATACTCCCTCAATGTTACAAAACCCCGTATAGTCTTCCTTGTACCGACATTGTTATGATATGGTATCTTTAAATGGAACCCTGTTTCCCCATAAGGAAACAGTAAAGGATATTGCAATGCCATGTATAGTGCATGCAGTTCAGATATTCTTTCTGGACCGGAGTCTTTGTTCTTTACAATAATATCCCTTGATGTAGTACCCTCGCCAAACTCAGTAGTGATTAATGCTGCCACTTCAGACACTTGCGGTGTGTTATATTGGATTGAATGGCTTCTTTCTCCAAGCAGCCGAAGTTGAAAGTCATGGGAATTATGTTGATCACACCAATCTCTAGCCATCCGAAATGCTTTGGCTGTCGAACTGTACTCATTCAACATGGCAATTAAGGCTTTTACTATAGCTTCGTCAACGCCATTTCCAGTTCCGTTATTAGTGAAAGCTGACATACGATTTTTGACTTCGTTTAGCGTGTCATAGAAGTATAGCTGAGCATACTTGGGTTGATTGTCGTCGCTTGGAAGTAGAGTCCCAAGTTTATGATAGTTCTGACCATGTATTCTAAATGTATATGGACCTCTTCCTTGATTAACGGAATGGTCTATTTTTGCTCCAAAAGATGTGAAACAAAACATGCCATTGTATACCCTAATTTGTTCTCTGAATTTTGATGTTGTTGGATTGGTATAACCAAGCAATGTTGCTAATGGTTCTGGGGTTTCTTTGAATTTCGGTAAGAGCACCTTGGTATCTTGGCAACATAGTGAGAATGTTGGGTGTTTACTCTTTTTTGCTTTATTACTCCTCTCTTCATACCACATGCATGCGTTGCAAGTAGGACAATTGTAGGATGGTGGACCAAGGTCATTATAACAGACAGATGCATCTTGTAAATTATAAAATAATTGTTAGGTTGTGAAAAAGTTTCAATAACATTTATGTGTAGGATTAAAAGAATGAAAACAGTTAATAAGGGATTTACCCATAGAGTTGAGTGCCGCTCTTTTTGGGATTTTTTCAGATGAATGTAAACCACTTGATCCTGAAATAAGTCAAGTGTGAATCTTCATTTCTCGAGTAACTATATTTATCTAATTCGGGATTTCTTTATATATAATACTAAGTAGTATCATTCCTAAGATGGAGATGCATATCTTAACCTGGTTCTTATAGTGTGCGTTCAACTAAGAGTTGACCACAATCATTCTGTACTAACCGTCTTATATAATATTCTATCTGAATGTGAGTTCTGTAACTTGGGTAATAGAATTTCTTTGGCAGTAATGTTTGAATCTATAACACTAAGTGATTGACTATATGTGTTAGGCAGATGATGTGTTGGTTTAAAATAAAAATAACATATGCTAGATTTTTATGTATTAGATCATTGTTGCTAAAAAAACTATGATTTTAATGTACATTAATATAGAAAGATATAATCATGTGATGTCCGGCTTGCCTAAATAACTTATAAATTATGGATGATTTATTTATAAAAGAAAATTTATATGTATTTCAAATTTAAATCAATTCAAATTAAAAGAAATCTATTCTCGTCTATTCTAATCTAACTAATCTAATAAACAATTAACTATAATATAATAAACTATAATATTCTAAAATTAATTTATATATTTTAATTAACATTTAGTTTTATAGTCCAACCCATGTAATACATAACATGGGTATTTAACCTAGTATAATGGTATACATATTAATCACACAATAGAATATGTCAAAATATACAAAAATTTTGGAACACGGAAAATATCAAGTAGTATTTGGTGTCAATTAGAAATAACATACGCTGGATTTTTTATGTATTGGATCATTATTGCTTGAAAAAAACTATGATTTTAGTGTACAATAACATGTAAATATACAATCAGAATCCACATACATGTTTTACATCATGGGTAAATAACTTATAAATAATGCATGATTTATTTATAAAAGGAAATTGCTATTACTTATTAAAGAACAAAGGAAGTTACATAAATTAATTAGTTCCATTAAAGTTTAACAACAATAAATAAAGTTTATAAATAAAGCATTCCAAGAGCCAATTATGTAACTTAGATAAAGTATTGTAGCTTGAAATAATTATTAAAAGTCAGTTACAAACTAACAACCAAAGTATTTATACGTCAAATATAATACTTTATAAATAAAATAATGATCAGTATATGTCAAAATATACAAAAATTATGGAACATGGAAAATATGAAAGCAAAGAGTGATCGTCCGATAAGAAGCACGATCAGTAGCTAATGTTTTTTATATAATGTATAAGTGATTTGCTTTTTCTTTTATAACTTTGATATATTTGAACTTATAAAACTTTAAACATGTTATTTTTATTAACATTTGTATATACAATTACTACCATGTGAACTAAAAAACAATTCTTTATGATATCAAAACATGTTATACAACATATAACTTTTTTTGAAGTTATAATCTTCTAAATATTTTGTTTTATATATATTCGAATATAAGTATATTGTTTTGAAAATTTAAAAAGAATGAATAATGTTAAAAGTTTTGAGCATATTCTATTTAAATAATTAAAAGTTAGAAGTTTTTAGTACAATCCATTAAGTACTTAACTATTTAAAAACGGTTGATTTTGATGATTTAATTTTTGTAACAATAAAATAAAAAAAAGGTAAAATAATTTATTTAATAAATGTATGTATTTTAGAATCATCATTATAAATATTTGAACAAATATTATTGAAGTAAATATTGTTATAGATCTAGTATAGAATCCATATGTATTTTACAAATTACCAAAAATATTAGTTTAACCAAATTTATATATTTATTAACTAATGATATTAATATTACTTCAAAAGAATATTTTTGTCATATCATGAATATCTTAATGAGAATTTATAATAGAAAATTTATACTCAAAACTTGTTAATATTTACTTATAATAAATTGTTTAAAAATATTTAATTAAACAACATATCCCAAAACATTTTAAATATTGAAATAAACCATTATAAAAAATTTTATTTGTTGTGTTAGTAGACCTTCCTAATTCCAACATACCAAAGTCTTGAAATACATATTCTTGATATTGTGAAAGAATGGAGGCATCACCGTTTTCAAAAACTTAAAAAAAATAGTCTAAATATAATAAAAGGAAGAGAAAAAATCTTACTCCTATACTGATCTCCAATTGGAGTTGTATAATTCTATTTGATCAATAACGATTTATCATACTTTTTCATAATCATTTTATGACATTAAAACACATGCACCAAAATAAATGATGGGCGAAATGGTTTAGATAACGAAAATATGACGTTAATATTATAATTACCGCAAAAAATATTAAAAATCATGATATTCTTTCAAGTAATTTTGCAACTCCTAATTAGAGAATGTAATGTAGAAAGAAATATTGAAAATAATAAGTTCCACTACTTACAGTGAACTAAATAATTCATTGTGAAAATGAGATGAAATTCAAAAGACAAAAATGTTATAAATAAAATTTAATATAATACAGTTGAAGGGACATATAAACTTATTGTTTGATCGTATTGAATTAACGTATATAACGATGATGATGATGATAAGTTCATTTTAACATTTATTCTATCATAATAATAAAATATATATAGTTGGCAATAGTAATAATAATAATATTAAAATCATTAACATTTTAAATATATATAACTATTATATTTACAAAACTAAAATGAATAAATTATTAATAAAATGATTAATGATAATCAAATAAAAGGTTAACGAAAAAATTGTTATGATAATTAATTATTTATGTGTCCTTATGACTTGTAAATTGAGTTCTATTAGTTGGACAATTTTAAATTCAAAACATTGTATTAGTGTGTTATATATTAAAATTTATATACATGTCTTGTAATATAATATAGATATGATGATTTGTTGTAAACATTTAATTAAAATTAGATAAATTAGAAATTACATAGTCGGTGGGGTAATTAAAATACAATGACTTAAAACTACAAATTTTTAATATGCTATATTCTTAGAAGAAACCTAAGTGAATTTTAAATACTTTTTTTTTTTAATATATCTTTTTTATTATGTATTATTTTTTACTTAATTTGATTTTTTAGTGACTGTAATTATAATTTAGTAACTCTTTAGTTTATTAGAAGTTTTAGTAATTATCATGTAAGAGAACAAAAAGATGAAGATTATTTATACCTTGTTGTTGTAGGCTATGTTCGGTTAGCATTAGACCACAATAACTCTGCACTTTTCCATCTGATCTCGTACATGTAGCCGAATGAATGCTTATTGAAGTTTGTAACATGTCGGAGAAGGCTGGAATTTGGCTGGCATCTTTAAGTAAATCTGCAATATAAACTGATCGATTATATATGATAGGTGCAGGTAGACTTAGCATTCCTTTATCGAAATTCATTGCATACCTTGGTTCATCTTTAGTGAAGATACATAAGGAAATATCCAAATGAGATGGAGAATTGGATGTGTGGAGAGAAAGAATTTAAAAGGCAAAGTTGGTTGTTGGGATTACCTAGTAAGTTAGAAGGTCATTATGATTTAGTGATGTTATTTATTTATATAATTAAAAAGGATAAATACATGATGTCTATTAACTCTAAATAATATATAATATAAACTCTGAAAAAGCAGGAAACTATAAGGCAAATGTGGTTGTTTGAATTACCTCTAAGTTGCAACTTTATTATGAATTATTGTCTCATTTATTAAGTAAATTTCATCCCTCATTTATTTAACATGACTAATTATTACTAAATAAAAAATTAAACCGAATTAAGATCACTAAAAATGATGGTAATAATGTTTTGTTCACTTATAAATAATATAACTTTGTGATTAATTGATTTATTTTTATATTGCTTAAATCACTTCATAAATAGTAATCATAATGATAATGATATCATTATTATTATCAAATATAAACATTTACATTTATTAATTAGTTAATTAGTTAATTTGAGCACTTGAATAATATTTAAAATTTTAATTTAAGATTAACATTTATCATATTAATTTGGTAACTAATAGATAATTAATTCAATTTATAAAATGATAAGTAACGGTCATTTGCAATTTAAGAGTAGTAGTAATGTATGAGTTATAAATATTTAATTCCATTTAGCAAAGTTAAATGCAAAGTAAATGTTGTGTTTTCTTTAAATAAAATTATTCACTCATTTAAGTGTTTGTATTTATTATGTACCATGTGACTGTTTGAATTACCTCGTAAGTTGCAACTTGATTATGAATTATTGATCTAATTTATGAAGTAAAATGTAACATGATTTAGAATGCGAATTTGAATCTCGATATGCTTGAATTTGTTTGTGTTCCAGATTTTGTATGATATACGAATGTATTTTCTCTATGGTGTTGCAATTTTAAGGAATCACTTTTTTCTTCATTTTTTGCTTTGTTTTTTATTATTGATTTAGCTCTATAAATTTTATTTTCATGAAATTCAACCTCAACTCAACCTAGGTGGGACCATAGCATTTTGGCAAAAGTACCTCCTAGAAGACATTAAGTTATTAATTCAATAAACATAGAAACTCAAAAATAATATATATATATATATATACATATATATATATATATATATATATATATATATATATATATATATTCTTACTTAATGTTAATCCGAGTAAGCGTAGTTAGTTTTATGCTATATCATCTAATTTGGCATAAATTTTTTTGAATTGACGCAGAAATGTAACTTATCTAAATTACTTGCGTGTTGATGAATGTGCTTTGTTATTGATTATTAAAATAAAGTACGTTAACTTGTTATTTTTGTTTTGTGTAAGAGTTTGTTGGATTCACATTGTTGTTGACTAATTATGATATGAATTTTAGTTGGTTGGCGGGTAACATACAAAAGCATTAAGGTGAGTTGGGAAAAAAATAAGTTAGCCATCAAGTGCAATTTATCATTTACTAATTAAATTCATATGGACATCTATGTGATGTCATTACTTACATAGAAAACATTGAAATTCTACTAAGATTAAAAAAGTTACTTGTGTGTTGATGGATGTGCTTTGTTATTGATTATTAAAATAAAGTACTTTAACTTGTTATTTTTGTTTTGTCTAAGAGTTTGTTGGATTCACATTGTTGTTCACTATTTATGATATGAATTTTATTTGGTTGGCGGGTAACATACAAAACCATTAAGGTGTATTGGGAAAAAAATAAGTTAGCCATCAAGTGCAATTTGTCATTACTAAATTAATATGGACATCTATGTGATGCCATTACTTACAAAGAAAACATAGAAATTCTACTAAAATTTAAACACGACGAATCTTTCTCTAAGTCGTTATCAGTGAAGCATTTCCTCAATCATGTGCTTTATCATCTCTTCCTTTTACTCCTTTGTTGACAACCTATGGTACTTCATCTCCAACTTCTGATTGCAAATCTTCATCAATGTAGCTAAAAGGATTGACATAATTAAACATTTTAGTATTTATTAGGTATATAATTTTAGATGTAAACTTATCTTATTTTCTTACACTTTCCGTTTCTTTCCTTCGGGTTTTTTTGGAGTAGAAAGTCCAGGTTCTTTTTCTAGTCCTGTTAACGGCGACTTTCGAACTTCGGTCTTGCCACACCGAGAGTCTTCGGTAAAATTTTCTTCCTGCTCATTCTCTAACAGTGTGGGCCTTTGTTTGGTGGGGGTTTCTGTTAGGAAAATCTTACTACAGGTGAAACTCTCAAAAGATCCATGTTCATAATATGTACTGAATTTCATTTCCATAAGGTGAGTAGTGTTAACCGAATTTGCTAATGCATGAGGGAGTACCGAATCTTCATCTGTAGCCTATATAGAAGGGGAAGATCAAAAGTTTGGAATAGATGATTATATTAAACTTATAAAACAACCGTAACCTTGTTTTGGTCTTCCAAAAGCGACTTTGCTGTTATATTGACCAACTTTTCAGCCGTGTCATCGAACATTGACACAACAACAATAGCAGATTCATCCTTTACATCCAGTTAAAGTTTGAATCTATGGGAAAATTCATGACCAGTTGGGAAAATTATGTTTTATTAGGCATACTCATTGATACTTGCATAGCTCTCATTAGCATTATAATTATAGCAACCAAACATTGTGTATATTTACTATATGAACTTGTATAAGAAATAATACAAAGTTGTGTAAAAAACAAAGTAAAACATATAATGTTGGAATATTTTTCCAGACCATAACGATTATGCGGAAACGTTAGGATCAATTAGAAAGTGTCATGCATAATAGATATTGTGTAACCTTGGTTTTGGAAAGCTAACATCCTTTTCACATGAGTCGCACCAGAATTTCTCGCTTTGTCGTGAAACACCTTTTTTGCATTTGCCGCTAGTACATGAAAAGTAGTACCAACCATTTCTTGTTCGGATGTTTGTTATTTCTACTTCACTGGTAAACGTTGCAACCTAAAAGGAAGAGAATGCAAGAATCAAAAGTGAGTAAACGTTTTTAACTAAAATTTCATCTTCGTTTAAAACATCATATACCACATTTTTCTTGTCTCGTGCCCACTGTAGAAGTTCTTTAATTGTTCCAAGCTTGGGCTCATTTTTGACAATGGGAAAACTCTCTAAAGTGTCTTCCGTCACATTCACACTTCTACATTGAATAGTTATGGTTAATGTTTCAAAGATATCATGGTATGAGATTTGGTTATAAAACAATTATATTTTCTTACCTGATTTTAGATTTGAATTCCTTCAATGCAGGGATTTCATTATCATCAATAATAAGCGTTGACGAAGAACTTGAGAGGCAGAGCCTATCTGTAAGGTAAGCAAGAATGGAAGTTAAGGTAAGTAGGAACTAAACTTTCATGTTATAAACATCATAGGGCACTATAGAATTTTAAGTTTGTGCTTCCTATTGTAATATTTGGCACTCATTGAACTTAAGATGATAGAATAAACACCGGATTCATGAGACTTCTGCTTGACCAATGTCTCTCCTAATTTACCCCACAATGTTACTTTCATTTTATCTCCGTTGTTTAAAGGAAATATACACATTGAATAAATTTCAGTTCGATTAGTAAAAATATATATATGTAAACTAAGTTGAATGAGACATATAACATTTGAAGACAATAGACCTGTGGTTGTTAAGAATAAATTCAAGCGTTGTTGAGCCCGTTCTTTGTTCAATGGGTTTGCCGACACATGTAACATAACTGATAACATCTAAATGACATGCAAAGAAACATTGTTTCTTAATGTATGAAGGTTGTGCAAATATTTTATAGAAGGGATGGAATGATTTTTTTACCAATTAAATATCTTTTGTCTGTAGGTTGGATGTTCTCAAAAGCAGTAAACTGAAAAGGGTATCGGATGAAAGAATCTGCATTACCAAAAGTTCACTTGACATGCGTGGATCCGTGAAACTCGATTATATAAGCACTATCTTTCATGATTCAATATTCCTCTTTATTTGGTAATAGCGCAAAATATTAATTGAATTAATAAAACCTTTAATCAACTTATCCACGAAACAATGTGCAACCGTGCAATGTATTACATTTCCCTGGAAAACAACATGTTAGTATCTCATTGAAATTAGAGATATATTGTTGCGATCAAATATATATAACATTATATACTATGAATTGTACCTTGTCATCAAAGACAATAAAATCAGTGCTCATATATCTACCATGGATGTTGTTTACGTCCCATTTACGACAGATCATCACCGTAATGGAGCCTTCAACACCCTTGTCTACTTCATCAAGAGAGATGGTAACCGTCTCCTTACCCTTACTAGAGGTAACATTTTTTTGATGGTTCATTTTAGCGTAAAGTTAGGTATGGTAAAACAAATATATATGAGATATGAATGCCTAAAGAGTTGATATTTATAGATGGGAGATAATCGGAAGGCTAAAAGCATTTGAGGTTTGCATTTAAATAAATTAATAAATTGGTGTCAAAATACTTCATAAAAATGATTAATGTTCAAGAAACGCATGATTAATATCCATACATATGATTTGTGGATGCATGGACCGTTACCATTACCAATAACAATTAGTCAACACTCAACACACTTATTATTGACGGTGGTATATCATTGTTGAATTTTTTTTAATAATATTAAATAACAATTTAAGTTGGAATAACAATTGAATGGTATGGGAGTTATGAAATTTGGGTGTGGAGCAATAAATAAGGAACATTGAAGCAAATAATTAAGAGTGCTACAAAACAATAACAAACAATTGATGATTTGTAAATATATTTATAATAATAATGAATAATAATTTATGGAATAACAATCGAATGGTATGAGAGTTATGAAAATTGGGTGTGGTCGGTTACAAAACACTAAAACCTTTATGACCCTAAATAATAATCATAATTATCTATTAAAAAACATTAAAGAGAAATTATTACTTAGGGCTCAACTTTATCAAATTTATTTATTTATGTTCATATATTAATTAAAAAACTTTAAAGAAAACAAAGTAATTAATAATAATGAATAATAATTTATGGAATAACATTTAGAATATGGTTCGAGAGAGTACCACCCTTATGCAGCGAACCAGAAGGTACCAGCTTTAAAAAAAAAATTTAATTTTTTTTTCATAAACATGTTTTAATTAACATTATGAAGAACATATATAAATTTCACATACATTCACATCTCCTAGCTCCTAAAAAATGATGTGAACACACACTTACATAATTTTGAATGTATGTGAACGTGCATTTATGTGGTGTGTGTTTTCATGCATTTAGAGTGCTCGGATTTGCGTGAAATTTACATATGATCTGTGTAATGTTAATTAGAACATGTTTATGAAAAAAATTTCAAAAAATTACTTTTAGGGGTGGTACTCACTTGAACCTAAATATATATATACTAGTCATGATGGCCCGTGCGATGCACCGGGCTAAATAATTTTTTTATTAAAATATTATGTAAAGATTAGGGACATGTGCTTGTTATGTTGTTACTAAATTAAATAAATAATGATTTTTGTAGCTACTTCTTTTACAAAATAAGTTAAATCAGTGATTCAATATTAGACATAATTTAAATGTAATAAAAGATTGTTACCTACTCGGTAACTCATGTTAGTTTTATGTTATCAGCTAAAATAAATTTACTAATAAATTAATTTATTTTGATATAAGTAATTATCATTATAAGTCGTTACAATGAATTTATTGTTATTAGACTCAATTTATCAAAATAAAGTATAATATATAATTTATTTTGATTTAAACAAATGGTCATTAAAGTTTATTATGGAATTTATTAACATATGGTTCCACTTATCAAATTAAATAAAATAATATATTTTATTCTAATTATTGAATATTGTAATTTATTATATGTAGTTAAATTACTACAAAACATGAAATCATTTATGCTCAAGACTATCATTGATTCATGTGCATTTGATATTTATGCATTGAAAAAAATATGAGACAAAAATATGTGTGATTATTAAAACAATATTTTAGTATTGCGTTGGTAATAATATACATGTTAACATACAAAAGTTCTCCATAACTCATTTTCTAAAACAACTGAAAATGACAAATACATATACGAAAGTGTGTAATTGATTGAAATGAATTAAAAAACAATATACATCTGAGAAGTAGAGAAATGATAGATAAATATTGTAATGAAAGATGGATGATATCGACCATGACTATGTCAATGCTCGTTCTACACTCATGCTTCTTTATCCTGTAATAAAAAAATGTTTGAAACGTATGAATATGATATTTTTCTTGAAATTGATCATGCATGAGAGATAAAAACAAAAACGATAATGTCAAATTTTATTACGATTTTAGAGTGCGTAGATATTATAGATAAAATGTAACAATCAATATGACATTTTATGTGCAATAGGTTACGTTTGAAAATTATGAGAGAATTTCAAAAAGAATTGAGCAATCAATATGACATTTATGTGTAATTATAATGTGAACAACATATGTTATGTTTGAAAATTATGAGAGAATTTTAAAAAAAAATAAAGCAATCAATGTCATTTATGTGTAATTATAATTTGTACATGATGCATATATTAGGAGTAGTTTAGGAGTAGCAGTAAGATAATTTGCCGTTCAAAAAAAAAACTTGAACCTATTAAAATTCAATATTTATGCATTAATGTATTGTTTTCACATTTTATGAAATAAAAATATATTAATTTTAACTACAAATAATGCAATTAAATTTAAAGTTTTAAATTATATATATTTTAGTTAAATTGTTTTTCTAAAGTTATTTGATTAGTTATATGCTTTTGTAAAAACTCTTTAATTCAATATTTCATAAAGTTTCTATATGTTAGATTGTATTTTAATTGATGGAAACAAAGTCTAGGGGTTGTTTTGTATTTCATTAATAGTTGTGAAATATGTACATAAATAGTAAGATTGACTTTCAATAGAGGAGAAGATCTCTGACATTTACTTTTTGTACGGAAGAAAACGGTTACTGAATTTGGATTATTCTCTCAGCACTTGTAATCGACATTCTCTGCTATAAAATCATTCGGTTAGTTTTGATTACTGAATTGTTATTGTTCTTGATTTGTTATTTGATTGATATGAAACTGTAAATCACAATAATAACATGTAAGAAGTTTATTTTAATACATTAATTTAATGAATATTAATAAGGTTTAAATTGAATCTATGTAACTAAAATTCATGTGATAAATAACAATAGTATTATGTTATATTTATTTGAGTTCAAGTAATATTTATTTATATTGAACATGTTGTATCAAAGTTGAGTCCATTTTATAGAAAAATTTATATAGACCGAGTTATTTTATGAATAATCTTAAAATTAATGATTATATATTTTATTTGTTTAATTTGTTAATTAACTTGTTTTATAAAGGGTATTTGAAGAATTATATATTTTCATAAAGAGTTTTTTTAAAAATTAAAAATTATATCTTAAAACTTTTCTACAATGTGTAAGTATATTTAAAAAAATTATTTTATGTGTTACTTTAAATATATATTAGTTACAAATTATTTATTTAAGCATATGATTCTATATTATATATTTTTTGGATTAATTTGTTGATTAACTTATTTTAAAGGCTACTTACTGAATCATGGATTTTCATAAAAGTTTTAAAAATTAAAAAAAAATGTTTCTTAAAATTTAGGAACAAAGTGTAAGTATGTTACAAATTTTAATACGTTTATTAAATATATGTTATTACATTAGATTTATGCTACACGACTCAACTTATCAAACTAAATTAAAAATAAACTAATTTTTTAATCTAAATTTATAATAGTTATATTTTATTATATGGAATTGTCAATATATGACTCAACTTATCAAATTAAATAAATTAAATAATAAAATTATGCATTATATATAAAATATGATCATCGTAATATTTTACATGAAATTAATTACTATAGACATGAAATCTGTAGGTCCCGAAAGGTTCCCAAAGTATATAGTAATAAACTGTAGAGGGGGGGGTGAATACAGTATTTAAAAACTACACACTCTTTTTCTCAATGTTTGTATGTATTATCAACAAATGTTAATTACAAACAAGCTTGACTGCGGAATTGTTCAAGCTGAGATGACAGAATACAACAGTATGGTTTCTAGTCTAAGACACACTCACACTAGATTACAATGAACACACTCACTAAGATGCACTCACTGTATTTTACAAGACTTTAAGGAACAGCTTTGGTAAACAGCTTAGACACACAGAAGCTTGTTTACAGAAGATTTGCATGCATGAATATCACACTTGCACGTTCACTCTTGGTTTAAGCACTTAGCTTTCTTCACATTCTTTCTGACCTTAGAAGCTTCCTTTTATACTCACTTAGAGGATCTAAGAGAAACATCTTCATTGGGCAGAATGAAAAAGGAGAAGTCTTGTTTGAAAAGACAATATAACTTTTCTGCACTTTTCTGAAAAGCAGACTTGCCTTCTCTTGTGCAGAACTTTTGTCTTTTTACTTTCTACTGTTGCATTGCCTTTAACCATTTTAGGAATGTCAACTTTGCGTCTTTCTTCCTTGTAAAGGCCTATTTTGATATAAGAAAAAGGTCTGTCACCCTTTTTCAAATATCCGTTTGTCTTCATGTAACAGAACAGCTTGGGCAGGCTGAGCGGTTCTGCTTTCCACTTTGTCTTCAACTGTGTAAACTGATCTGGTAGTTAAAAACAATACATGATGACTTGGAAACAAATTCCATAAAGTGTTTAGCCTGTTCACAAAGAACAGGTTCTGTTCACAAAGAACAGAACACTTTAAAAATGCCCAAGCTGCTCAACAGTGTAGAGCAGCGTAGACAGTTTATGTCCAGCCTGATCAGCAGACTGATCAGCTTGGACAAACTGTCTTGGTTGCAACACATGCAACGTATAGAACAGCTTTAGACTGATATTGCAAATCATTTTCAGGTTTCAATAAGGCATATAACAGGCCTTAAATTCAACCTTCAAATGTATCAACAGGTTTGATTATAAAATCTCCCCCTCAGATGTAGAGCAGGTTTGACTGAGGCCTTTTTGTGCCTAACAATCTCCCCCTATTTGCAATAACCAGTCCAAGCTGGTTTTGTCAAAAATCACTATATATTTTTACAGTACATTTGCTGAAATAAAATTACAACATTACAGTAAAGTAAAAGATCAGTTTATATATACACTGATTCTTGACTATACTTGAACAACATATGTTCTTACAAAAGTACAACTAATGTGCTAATGTATTTTACAACTAATGTAATTGTGTACAACTAATGTACAGAGTGTACAACTTATGTACAAGATTTGGACTGTTTGAGACGGGAGCAGATAATGGCAAGCCTGTCCAACTAATGGACAGCTTCCATTCTTCACCTACCCAGATGGCAGGTGGACTTCATTCGACAGGGGGTGGCATCCCTTCTTTGAATCTTTTTAAAAGTTCTTCCCTTGTTTCTTCATGTTCTTCAAGTTCAGCTGTAAGAAACATAAAGTTAGAACTTTGGAGCTCACCTCTGTCATAAAATCCTTTCAGCTCTTCCCAGACAGCTGCTCTCCATTGGCTGGACTGACTGAAGGAGGTGGCAATTCTGAAGGCTGCAAGCTGCTTAAGACCAACTTTGTGTAGGTCAGAAGCTCTTTGAAAACATTTCTTCTGAGATAAGGGATCCACAAAAAATGCCCCTAACTCAGGCTCTTCAATCACTTTGCCATCTTCAAATTCAACTCCTTCAGGCAGGCTGTGGTCAACTCCTTTAATTTCCACAGCATAATCTCCTTGTTCAATCATCATAAGGAGTTCTTCCAGCTCTGAATCTCTCTTTTTCCTTCTGGCCTTGATTTTAGGGGATATCACAGAGACACCCTCTTTGACTTCTTTAGGGATCAGGCCCAACTCACTCACTCTCTCCATCAGCTTCTTTATGTATGCCCTGATAGTCTTAGCCGTTTCTGACTTAGACTGGCTCAGGGCAACTGCCAGTTCCACCCATTCCCTGTAACCCATTTGAGCCACATCAGCGTGATCATATGATTCCAATTCAGGGCCTGTTGCACCCATCCTTGTGATCTGAAGTTTCCACTGAGTGCCTTTTCTTGATATGGGAACAGCTTTGACAATTCCTTCCTTGGCCAGCCTTCTAGTAGCAACATCATGAAATTTCTTTTTGGCCAAGTTGTCAAAATGGAATTTGGCTCTGGCAGAAGGTACTGTTGATTTGGTCACTGAGACCTGAGTACCTTTTTCCACTTCCTTCCCTTTTTTCTCCTGCTGATTGCTTGGCAGCTTCCATTATTTTCTTTTGCACCTCCAAGGTAGACATTTTTAGTTTCTTTGCTTCTTGGAGGGCAAGAGACTTAGCAGCTTTGGCAGATTGTTCTTCTTTTCTTAACTCTTCCAGAGCCTTAAGTTGTTCTTCCCTAAACTCAAAGTATTTGTGCATAGGGAGGCCCATCTCTTTGGCTCTGGCTTTGTGAAACTGAGTTTCTGCCTGTTTCTGCTCAATAGGATCCACCGCTGCCTTTTCTTTTCCTTTAGCTGCTGCTTTAGGGACAGCAGCTTCAGGAATACTTTCTTCTTCTTCTTCTTTTTCCTCTGAAAGAATAAGGAGCCTCCTTTTGCTGCTAGGCCTGTCCTCAGGAATGACTTCCTCCCCCTTAGACTGAGCAGGGTTTGGAGAGCCAGCCTGAGTAGGCATAGCAGCTTGGGAAGCACCTTCAGCTGCACCTGTTTCTGCTGGTTGATCAGTTTGGGTTGCAGACACTGGTATCTCCTTAGGAGAAGGAATCTTCTCCCCCTTAGACTTAGTCTTCGAGGCAGATGATTTCTCCCCCTTTGAAGGAGATGATGCAGCGACTTCAACCCCTGGTCTGCCTGAAGACACAAAGTCAGCAGGCTTGCCAGCAGGTTTGGGAGGTTTAGGACCAACAAGGCTGTTCACTAAGTAAGCCAAGTTGTCCTTCACCTCACCAAGCTGGGAAAGACAGTTTTGAAGAGAAGAAGAATGGGAATCAGCAAAAGTGGTCAGCTTAACAATGTTGTCTCTATCAGAAGCTGTGAACAACAAACTTTGGAGCTGTGCAAGATGAAGTTCAAGAGAATCTTGCACATCAGCAAGGTTTGATGACACAGAATTTGATAGAGAGCCTATAAGAGTGTTCAGGCTGGCCAATGTGGAAGGAATGGTAGTATTACAGGAAGTGAGGAGAGAGGACAGCTGTTGAGAAATAGCTGTCATAGAGGACACAGAGTCCTGTTGTGAGGAGAGGATAGAGGAAAGAGAGTTGGTTACATTTTGCAGCTGTGCAGTGAGTGCAAGCAGCTGTGGAGAGTGGTCAGCTTGTGGAGTAACTGGGAAGGATTCTTTAAACGTATCAAAGAATCCTTTGAGCTGCTCAGACACAGAGTCTGAGATTATGGATGGTAGGGAGTGCATGGTATGTTCCAAAGAACCAACTTTGTTGGTCAGCAATGAAAGCTGATCCTTCAAAGGCAGGTCTTTGGGAGATGGTGGTGTATGGGTGGACTGTTTGGAGTGAGTAGATGGAGAAGATGATGATGAGGCTGGTGTTTGAGGATGAGAGGGAGAAGGAAGAGAAGCTTTGGACAATAGTTCCATAGCCTGGGCAAAAGTAAGGTGGCCCAGGTTAGAGGGATCAAGGGGTCCTTCAGCAGCGGCTGTAGCTGCATCATTAGGAGAAGGAGATGATGTTTGGGGCCTCTCAGATGCTGCTTGTGTTGCAGCACCCTCATGAAGACCAGTGGTGGTTCCCTCTGCAGTGCCTTGGTCTAAAGGCACCTCATCATGGGGAGATGGGATATGCATTTCAACATCAGCAGTGGTGAAACCTGCTGATGGAATTTGCATTGAGGGATCAGCCTCACCAGAGGGATGGTATGATCCCTGAGGTTCATCAGCTTGTGTTGTTGGTCCCTCAGCAGCTGTTTGGTGTTGAACAGCTGAATCATGGGGAACAGAAGTTTGAGGCTGAGCTGCTGATTGGTCTATATCAGCAGCGTGGGCACCTCGTGCAGACTCAGGGTGTAAGGAGATATGAGTGGGGGACAGTGTGGACTCAGTGTGGAGTGGAGAGGGCTCCTGTCTTTCAATATCCTCAGCCTGTTGGGAGGCTGGGATAGTTGATGTGGGTATCTCCATTTGTACAACTGGTTCCTGTTGGGAGGAACCAGAGGGTCTAGGCTGACTCAAGGGTGACTCAGGCTGGAGTGAAGCAGGCTCCAAATGAGCTGAACCTTCTCCCAAAATAGGAGAGGCAGCTTGGGTTGCTTCTTTTACAACTGAACCCTGTTGAGAGGGAACAGAGGAGACTGTTTTCTGGGCTAGTTTCTTTTTGGCTAAGGATTTTCTTTGATAACGAATGGATGAAGTGGGTGATTGTGGAGAGGAGAGGGGATCTGTTTGGACTGGATGGGAGACTGGGTCAGGAACAGTGGGGCTGGACTGTTCCATAGTCTCTTGTGCCACAGAGGCACCAGCCACAAAGGCTTCAGGCTCAACAAATGAGCCAGGGTGAGGAATCTGCTCTTCCTCAGCCACAGAGGCTAAGGGAGCAGACTCAGCTTGAGCTGTTTTGGCCTTCTTTTTAGCAGGCCCAGCTTCAGCTGCCAAGGTCCTTTTTACCAACTTAGACCTGGCTTTGGATTTTCCACCGGGAGCAGCAGTGACTGGATCCACCCTCACAGCAGAGGGTCCTTCCACTAAACCCAACAGCCTCCTCATTGGTGTTGAGAGAGGAGGCTCATTTTCCAGTACAGGAGTATGAAACACCCTATTCCCTATCACAGGGAATGCAGCAGTTTTAAGTAGGGGTTGAGAGTGATATAGATGCTCACCACAGACATGGCAGAAGATGAGACTCAGGAACCTGGGATATCTGACAGCTGCTGGTCTTGTCTCTTGTTGTACCAGGTTTCTCATGTTCAAGAAGATCCATTTGGCCATGTCAAGTGTAGTCCCATCCACCAGCTGAAGGACTATCGGCACTTCATCTCTACTAAGTTGGTCAAAGGAACCAACCTTGCTGCTGAACGACATTGCCACAGAGGCAAATAAGAAGTTGTAAGTAGGTGATAACTCCTTCCTGTACAAAGTAGCTCCAACCTTGGGTTCTGCCACACCACAGAAGCGTAGCAGATTGCCCATTTGCTCATTTTCAGGCTGAGGGAGATCATAGTTCTCAGCCACTGGAAGATGAAGAACTTCCCTCAAAAGATCGACTGTAATCTCAATGGTTTGAGTCCCATTGAGAATAGTACCTCTGATAACCTTAGTGTTTGGATTGTAGGAGCAGGTGTACCAGAACTCGTATACCATCTCCTGGTACAGGACACCAGGAGATGCAGTCAGGGCATAGTTCAACGGATGAACTTGCAGAAATTCCACCATTTGATCGTAACCCTTCCCCACATAGTTTTTGGGGATTGTGAGGTTTGCTATGTAGTTGGTGGGTTTCAGGGTCAGCATCGTGGTGACAGAAGGATGTTTAACAACATCCTCACCAACGAAAACTGGCAGAAAGGGATTGGGTCTGTGAGCCATTTGAGAAATTTGAAGGTTTGAGGAAGCAAAAGACACTTAGTCGATTTTAGGGTTCTTGAGAATTTCTGGGAATGATGAGGAAGACGAAGATGAAACAGTATGGTGGTATTTATAGGATTTTGAATGGTCGTGTGTATGAGAGAGAAAAGATTTGGGCGGTTTGATTTGAAATGTTTGTTAACGGAAAACGGAACGGTTGTCCATGTCAGAAACATTGTCAGACCACTTGACCTTTTTGATCACTAACACACGTAACATACATTATCCGCAGTAATTAAGTTAAATAAAACATAATTTAAGAAACTTAATTATGAAGAAAGGTAATTAAACTGTTGGTCTACGCTGATGGTCAAACCTGTGATGATCAGGGTCAACAAGGTTCTCAGTCTTCAAGCTGTTCTTCCTTCAAACTGTTCCTTCAGCCTGCTCTCCTTTGTGAGAACAGGTTGAGTTCAATAGATGAACAGGTTACAGTGTGAAGAAGTGAACAGGTTGAAGACTGAACCATCAGAGCAGGCTGGACGAATAAACAGGTTAAACTGTTTTTGTTCAGCCTGTTGTATGTTCAAGCTGTTCAAGTTTTTCAGACAAATGACTAAGTACAGAACATGTATAACCTGTTCTGTCTAAGCTGTTCAGAGAAACTTGAGCAGTGTGAGACATACGAATTATTAGACCGTTGAGAGACACTTAGTCACTCTTGTTTAACATGCCCAGCTTGCTGACAAGGTAATTAAACCTTGTGTCATCCAGAGGTTTGGTGAAAATGTCTGCAAGCTGTTCATTTGTGGAAATAAAACTTACCTCCACATTACCTTTTTGGATGTGATCCCTGATGAAGTGATGTCTGACTTCAATATGCTTTGTTCTTGAGTGAAATACTGGATTGTTGGAGATGGCTATGGCACTTGTGTTATCACACAGAATAGGAGTTTTCCTATACACAAGCCCATAGTCTTCAAGCTGATGCTGCATCCACAGAATCTGCCCACAGCAGCTTCCAGCAGCAATATATTCAGCTTCAGCAGTAGAAGTGGACACTGAGTTCTGCTTCTTGCTACTCCAACTGATCAACTTTCCACCAAGGAGTTGACATCCACCTGTTGTGCTTTTCCTGTCTAACCTGCAGCCTGCAAAATCAGAATCTGAATAACCTGTTAGTTCAAGGCTTGAGTCTTTGGGATACCAAAGACCCAAACCTGGAGTACCCTTCAGGTATCTGAAGATTCTTTTAACAGCTGCAAGATGTGATTCCTTTGGATTAGCTTGGAACCTAGCACATAAACAGGTGGCAAACATAATATCAGGTCTGCTAGCAGTCAAGTATAGCAAGCTCCCAATCATGCCTCTGTAAGCTGTTACTGAAACAGCTTTGCCACTGGCATCAGCATCCAATTTTACATTGGTTGCCATTGGGGTTTTAATAGGAGAACTTTGATCAAATTTAAACTTTTTCAAAAGATCTAAAGTGTACTTTCTTTGATTTATAAAAATTCCAGTTGAGGTTTGTTTAACCTGTAATCCTAAAAAGAAAGTTAGTTCTCCCATCATACTCATTTCATACTTGGATTTCATGAGTAATGAAAAATTCTTGCATAGTTGCTCATTAGTAGAACCAAATATTATGTCATCCACATAAATTTGAACAAGCATAATATCAGACTTCACCTTCTTTATGAACAATGTGGTATCCACTTTACCTCTGGAGTACCCATTGCTCATAAGGAATTCAGTAAGAGTGTCATACCAGGCTCTAGGGGCTTGTTTGAGACCATAGAGAGCTTTGTCTAACTTATAGACAAAACCTGGGTGTTGTTCATTTTCAAAACCTGGAGGCTGCTTGACATATACTTCTTCTTGCAGCTTCCCATTCAAAAATGCACTCTTCACATCCATTTGAAATACCTTTATGCTCTTATGAGCAGCGTAGGCTAGATACAAACGAATTGCTTCTAGCCTGGCCACAGGAGCAAATGTCTCATCATAGTCAATGCCTTCCTCCTGTCTGTAGCCCTGAGCAACCAGTCTTGCCTTATTTCTAATGACATGACCTTGCTCATCCATTTTGTTCCTGAAAACCCATTTTGTGCCAATTATTGTTTTTCCTTTAGGGGCAGGGACCAGCTTCCATACTTTGTTTCTCTCAAACTGATTGAGTTCTTCTTGCATGGCAGTGATCCAATTGGCATCTTTTAGTGCTTCATCCACCTTCTTTGGCTCCATCAGTGAAACAAAACTAGAGAACATACAAAAGTTCCCTAAGCTGTCCCACCGAGTTTGTATCCCTTTATTGATGTCACCAATTATTTGATCATTGGGGTGACACCTGATCCACTTAGGATCATTTTTCAATGATGACTTACCAGAGTTGTTAACATCTTCAGCAGGTCCTGTTGAACAGCTCTCAAGATTTTCAGACACACTGTTGTCTTGAGCCTGTTCACTTGTTGAACATGTCTGACCACTGTTGAACATATCAGCAGAGGAACTGGGGAAATCAGCATTGATAGGTTCTGGACATGCAGTTGTAATTAAGTCAGTACATTTATTCACACAGGGTGTATTGACATAATCATCATCATGTCCATTATGATTAGCAGGTTCCACACTGGGTGTAGTGGAAGCTTTTGAGTCCTCTTCATTGATTGAATGCATCAGATCATCAAAGTTGAGGTCTCCTGAAACTGATTCAGGAACAGCTTTGGTGGAGGCATTCTTGGACTCTTCAAAGGTGACATTGATAGATTCATCTATCACCTTTCTTTTGTTGTTGTATACTCTGTAGGCTTTGGAGATAGAAGAGTAACCAACAAACACTCCTTCATCAGCTTTAGGTTCAAATTTTGACAGCTGGTCCCTTTGATTCAGAATGAAACAGGGACATCCAAACACATGGAAATAGCTGACATTTGGCTTTCTCCCTTTGAGCAGCTCATAGGGGGTCTTGTTGAACCTTTTCACCACTAAGGATCTGTTTTGAGTGAAGCAGGCAGTGTTGACAGCTTCAGCCCAAAATGATGAAGGCAAACCTGATGCACACAGCATGGTTCTGGCAGCTTCAATGAGAGTTCGGTTTCTCCTTTCAGCAACTCCATTTTGTTGAGGAGTTCTTACTGCTGAAAAGTTTTGATTGATACCTTTCTCTTCACAGAAGTCTTCAAGAGTACTGTTTCTGAATTCAGTACCATGATCACTTCTAAGCTGCTTTACTTGGGCAGAGTTCAGCATTTCCATCTTTTTAACAAATCCAATAATTTCTCTCGCAGCCTCTCCTTTGCTCTTCAAAAAGATCACCCATGTGTACCTGGAGAACTCATCAACCATTACAAGAGTGTATCTTCTTTCTCCTAGACTTGGGACATTAATAGGTCCAAACAAGTCCATATGGATTAAGAAGAGTGGAGTATCAATAGAGAAATTATGTTTGGATTTAAAAGATGTTTTTCTCTGCTTGCCTTTCTCACAAGCTGTGCATAATCTATCTTTGGCAAAAGTAATAGAAGGCAAACCTGTTACCAACTCTTTCTTACAGAGTTTATTGATGTTCTTGAAGTTCAGGTGTGACAATCTTCTATGCCATAACCAGTTTAGATCAGCGTTGGTTCTTGTGAGAAAACAGGTTTCAGTTGTGGGATCAGCAGAATGCATATCCACAACATATACACCTTTCTTTCGTTGAGCACACAGCACAACTTTGCCTTGGGAATCCAATATGTAACCCAGGTGCTCATCAAAGTTAACCTTGTAGCCAGCATCACACAGTTGACTTATGCTAACAAGGTTATGTTTTAGCCCAACCACATAGGCTACCCTTTTGAACACTGCAGCACCAGCTTTAAGAGTTCCATATCCCTCAGTGGATCCCTGTACATTGTCACCAAAGGTGACTTTTGGCCCTTTTTCAGGCCTGAGATCACTCAGCAGTTCTTTACAACCTGTCATGTGCCCTGAGCAGCCACTGTCCAAGTACCAAACCTGGGAAGGTTGTTTTTCCTGCAGAGTGAGAAGAGAATTATTAGTTATTTTTAGGGGAACTCATCACACAGATGAGTTCTCCTACTTCATCAACACTTGTTGATGGATTTTGAATGTCCACACTAATATTCCCTATTTGAATGGTATCAGTTTGAATACCATCCTCAGTGACTATGTCATTTCCACCACTGCTTGTAACAGCTGTGAGGGAAACAGCAGAGCCAACAGGCCTCATGTCCTCAGATTCAGGACAGTCCTTGGCCAGATGTGTCTTCTTCCCACACTTATAACATTTTCTCTTTTTGGTGCTTTTGGAAGAAGGTCCTTCAGAAACACATTCTGAACTGTTTTTGTTGATTCTTTCAGCAGGTTTAGCAATTTTTGCAGAATCAACAGCTTGTGTGGTAAGTTCATAGGCCACAGCTTTGACTGTCTCTTCTTTCCTCTTTTTGGGAGGACAGATGTCAAAGACAGGAAGCTTGATTGGCCTTTGAGCTTCCACAGGTTTGGGAAACTTATTCCCAGTTGTCTCAGTTTGAGCAATGGCTTTGCCTTTGCCCCTACTGAGTTGTGATTTATGCTGCCTATCAGCATACTCACTGTGTTTGGTTTTGAAAAAACTTATTTTCATTTAAAACCAACTCACCACCATGATTTGAAAACTTATTTGAAATCACAGCAGTTTTGTTTTCAACCTGAGACTTACCCTTGTTGAAAACAGGCTGCTTACTTTTTGAAAACTTATTTTCAAAATGTTTAGCATCAAAAGGATTAACATGCTTTTTACCAACAGCTTTGGACTCTGAACCTGTTTTGTCAACAGGCTTAGCATCCACAGCTTTAGTTTGAGCATGTTTTCCTTTCTTCTGCTTGTGTGAGCTAGCAGAGCACTTAGCAGGCTGTTTTGGAGAACAAACTCCAACATCAGCTTTTGAGCTGAGTTCACACAAGCTGTCAGTATTTTGAGGCCTGACAAACCTGTTTGTTGAAATAAGTTTACCATTCACGTTTTGGATGAATGTATTTGGAAGTTCACCAAGAGTGGACAAGTCTTCTTTCAAATTACTTATTTCAACGATGGAAGCTGCTGTGTCAAGATCCCCTCCAAGATAGGCTTGGATTTGAGCAGGGATCTGTTGACTGATACAATGGCTGACTTTTTGTGCAGATTGGCACCAAGAGTCAACTATCTTTTGAAGCTTAGCATGCTTTATATCTGTTTCTCTCTTTTCTTCCAGTAAAATGGAGTTGATGTGTTTTAATTCATCAAGCTCAGTTTCCAACTTATAGAAACTGTCCAGTTTACTGGTTTTAGTTTTAAGATCAGCTTTAAGCTTAGAGATTTCAGATACTAAAGCATCATGCTTCTCAACAGCAGCTTTCAAATCAACAAGCATGTATTCAAACATTTTAACTTTTTCTTCAGAACTGTAAGCCATAAAATTTTGTACCTTATACATCATTGTAGGATTCCAGTTCTCCAAGCTGCTGAAGGCTTCAGCTTCAGCCATGTCCTGTTTGAAACTGCTTGTTGATGGAACATCAGAGTTGGCCATCAGACACTGATTATCTTCTTCATCAGATGATGAATCAGATTCCTCCCAGTCACATGTCTCAGCCATGAGTCCCTTCTGGCGATTGGAAGACACAGAGTTTTCCAATTTCCTCAGCTTAGCCATGGCCATAAGGTACTTAACCCTATAGCCATCATCCCTGTTAGTCTTGATAGATTTGGATGACTGACCAACAGCTTTTGACACACAGTCAGCAGCTATATGGCCAGTTTTGCCACACTTGAAGCACTCAGCCTTGGATTTGTCAAATGCTTTCTTTTTGCCAGCACTTGCACCTCCTTGTAGCATACTTCTTCCAAATCTTCTCTTGCTGAACTTTTTGACAAGCATAGCTATCATTTGCTCATCATCTTGTTCAGTAAGATCTGCAGCCTCTTCTTCTTCAGACACCTCCTCCTTATCATCATCCTGTTGATCAGGTTGAGTGAACACATCACTCACCTGATTAACAGACTGTCTCACATTAGCCACAAAGGCAGTACCTCTTCTGGACATTTCCAAGGCATTCCTCTTTTGCTGCCTTGATTGTTCATCATTCAGTAAGGATCCATACAGATTGACCAGATCCATACTTCTGATAGTACCTGAGTTTCTTAGGATGGTTGAGAAATAGTTCCACTCCTCAGGTAAAATGTCCAGAAACTTGTTCACCAAAGTAAGACTGTCCTTGGTGATCCCAACAGCTTTGAGATCATTCACCAGAGCAGTGAACCTGGTGTAGGTTTCTGTGAGAGACTCCTTTGGTTTGGCAAAGAAGAGTTCATACTGTCTAACAAGATTGTTAATCCTGTTGTCCAGTGTGATTGTGGGTCCATCATAGACGGTACACAGAGTATCCCACATCTCCTTTGCAGTCTTCATCTTCTCAACCTGCTTGAACACATCATCAGGAAGAGAAATGACCAGGTTGTTTCTGGCCTTTGCATCCAGAGCTACCATTCTCTTGTCTTCATCAGACCATTGAGCTTTTGCTTTCTCAAAGGTCCTGATTTCAGGAGCAGCTCCTTCAACCGCTGGAGTTATTGTAGTAACAGAGGTTGGCACATAGGGACCCTCCATCACTATCTCTGGCAGTTGTACATCCAGATTCTCTAAATAGAGCATCATTCTGCACTTCCAACCAGAGAAGTTTTGATGATTAAATTTTGGAGGCTTGCCCATAGAACCATTTTCATAGTAAGAAGAGTTTGCAGCACTGTTGTCCATGGAAACTTGGGATTATGAGAGATCTAGAATGACACACACTCTAAACTGCTCTGATACCAGTTGTAGGTCCCGAAAGGTTCCCAAAGTATATAGTAATAAACTGTAGAGGGGGGGGTGAATACAGTATTTAAAAACTACACACTCTTTTTCTCAATGTTTGTATGTATTATCAACAAATGTTAATTACAAACAAGCTTGACTGCGGAATTGTTCAAACTGAGATGACAGAATACAACAGTATGGTTTCTAGTCTAAGACACACTCACACTAGATTACAATGAACACACTCACTAAGATGCACTCACTGTATTTTACAAGACTTTAAGGAACAGCTTTGGTAAACAGCTTAGACACACAGAAGCTTGTTTACAGAAGATTTGCATGCATGAATATCACACTTGCACGTTCACTCTTGGTTTAAGCACTTAGCTTTCTTCACATTCTTTCTGATCTTAGAAGCTTCCTTTTATACTCACTTAGAGGATCTAAGAGAAACATCTTCATTGGGCAGAATGAAAAAGGAGAAGTCTTGTTTGAAAAGACAATACAACTTTTCTGCACTTTTCTGAAAAGCAGACTTGCCTTTTCTTGTGCAGAACTTTTGTCTTTTTACTTTCTACTGTTGCATTGCCTTTAACCATTTTAGGAATGTCAACTTTGCGTCTTTCTTCCTTGTAAAGGCCTATTTTGATATAAGAAAAAAGGTCTGTCACCCTTTTTCAAATATCCGTTTGTCTTCATGTAACAGAACAGCTTGGGCAGGCTGAGCGGTTCTGCTTTCCACTTTGTCTTCAACTGTGTAAACTGATCTGGTAGTTAAAAACAATACATGATGACTTGGAAACAAATTCCATAAAGTGTTTAGCCTGTTCACAAAGAACAGGTTCTGTTCACAAAGAACAGAACACTTTAAAAAAATGCCCAAGCTGCTCAACAGTGTAGAGCAGCGTAGACAGTTTATGTCCAGCCTGATCAGCAGACTGATCAGCTTGGACAAACTGTCTTGGTTGCAACACATGCAACGTATAGAACAGCTTTAGACTGATATTGCAAATCATTTTCAGGTTTCAATAAGGCATATAACAGGCCTTAAATTCAACCTTCAAATGTATCAACAGGTTTGATTATAAAATCTCCCCCTCAGATGTAGAGCAGGTTTGACTGAGGCCTTTTTGTGCCTAACAAAATCATTACCATTATTATGATTCTATAAAGATTAATATATTTGTTAGAAATTTTAAATCTACAAAGAGTGATATTTCATATATTTATTTCAGTATACTATTTTGCAAATAAAATTCTTATTCTCTTGTCATTTAAATGAGATTTATGAATTACGTTTTTTTGGTAAGATAATTTGGTTATTAAAGATATTCAATTTAAATAAAATTATTAAAATGTAACACAATATTTTTTTCCTCTTTGTTAACTTATTTAGGTATAAAATAATAAAAGATGTATTTTACATATTAATTTAATGAAATAAATGGTTATTATATTCTTAGTATCTCACCATATCTTTGTGCTGTTTTGAAATTAAATTAAATAAATAAATGATGTATATCATATGTAAATAAATGTTAGTTGAAACATGTTGCGTTGTTACTAAATTAAATAAATAAATGATTTTCATGACTATTTTTTGGTATTAAACAAATTAAATCAGTGACTTAGTATTAAATATTCCTATGATCTACTCGATAACCTATGTTATTATTTTGTATTAACTAATAAATTTAATTATTTTGATCTAAATAAATTATCAGTATAACTTATTACATGGAGTTTATTGTTATATGACTAAAATTATCAAATCGAATTGAGATAAAATACACTATTATGATTTAAATAAATATCATTGTAGTTCATTATATGAAATTTAGTAACATATGCTGCAACTTATCGAAATAATTAAAGTAAATAATAAAATAATATATTTTGATATAAAATATTATCATTGTAATTTATCATATTGAATTGGAATACTTTATACATAAAATCATGTATAGCATGAGTTTTTATTGAGATGGACTCAACTTATCAAATTAAATAAATTAAATAATAAACAATATAGTTTAATTTAATAATGATCATTCTAACTTTTTAAATGGAATCAAAATGACATCATTTATGGCATGAATATTTGTTGATATGTACTCAACTTACACACACACACACATATAGATATAGAAACATAAGATGATCTTTATAAAGTTAATGACATGAGCTTCAAATAACATAGACTTTAATGATATGGACTCTTGGTAATTAAAAATTTGAATTGAAACAGTTTGTGTACCTTAACGTAATTTTTTAGATTATCATATTAGGTACATGATGAAAATTAACTATGATTATTGAACAAAATTTTTTTATATAAATATTATAAAATCTATATGTGTAAACATATCATCATATGTATAATTTGAACCAAATGATATTTTTTTATTAACAATGATTTAAAAACTATTTAAAGAATACTTTTATCATAATAATGATATCAAAATTCAATTGAAGATTCATAATAGAATGATTATATTCAAAAGCTTTCAATTTATAATTTATGTCATTATAAACTTTTAATTACGTAAATAAATTGTTTTAAAAAGCTTAATTAGATTTTAGGTTATCTCAATAGATGTAATATCAAAATAGTTCACTTTAAAAATAAAAAAATAATAGTAATTGTCATATTAGCTATTTAATCTGTCAACATTAAATATAATTACTCAAATAGTTTAGAAGAAAACATAAAATATACAAATTAAAAATATATATAGTTTTAAAAAGATTATTAATATGAATTATTATTTATTTAAGGAATTAGTGATATAAAAACATGGTTTGCAATATTTAAACTAAATTATTAAAAAGTCAATGACTAAATAATAAATTTCTCGATTTAGAATATAGGAGAGCACACATGGCGGTTTATAAATCCAACTAAAATCCGAAACAAAATTAAAGATTGAATACGAAAGTACCTAAGTGACTCCTATGGACATCTAATATAAGTGATTGCAAAAAAAAAAAAAAAAATTCTATTACAATAGCTCTACACTTTCACAAAACAAACAAATACTTATACTACGAAATTAGAAATAAGCCATGTACCACAACGACTAATTAATACATTTTTTATTATATGTCTTCCCCGACTCAGCATTGTCACCATTCGTGAATTCCAACAACATCAAATTAACATATGGAGATGAGTTTTATGATCCCGCTTACGCTTTACTCTTGAATCTTACACTTTAACAACCATATGATGTGAAATCATTGCTACCACTTTAGGCCTCGTTGGCTGTGATGAACCAAAATTCTTAGCATTGTCATAGGATTTTCCATCCACCAAGCACTCAACAAATTGTTTGTAACATGAAATGATGGAAGAATGTGAATAAACAAATGTAACTTTGTTTTTTATAGATAAATGATTGACATTAATTGATAAGAAATAATAACCTTAGGATAGATGAAGGGTTTTACTATTAAGGTAAAATTAATTAAATTTAAGCAACATTAAACCAATATTTAGTATCACATTAAAGCAATTCTTTAAGTTAGAGAAAATGGATAGTCTACTATTATTAACCTATTTTTTTTGAAAACTAAAACAATATTTAGTTTGATATTAAAACAATTAAGTAATTATTTAGTATAGGAGAAATGAAGACATTAGAAACAATTATGACATAAACATTTATAACATGAATATTTATGACATGGACTCAACTTTTATATATATATACTAGTCATGATGGCCCGTGCGATGCACCAGGCTAAATGATTTTTTAATTAAAATATTATGTAAAGATTAGGACATGTGATTGTTATGGTGTTACTAAATTAAATATATAAATGAGTTTTGTAGCTACTTCTTTTACCAAATAAATTAAAATTATGATTCAATATTAAACATAATTTAAATGTTATAAAAGATTGCTACCTTTGCAGTAACTCATGTTAGTTTTATATTATTAACTAAAATAAACTTACTAATAAAATAATTTATTTGGATCTAAGTAATTATCATTATAAATCATTACAATGAATTTATTGTTATTGGACTCAATTTATCAAATTAAATTACAATAGAATAATTTATTTTGATTTGAACAAATGGTCATTATAGTTTATTATATGGAATTTATTAATATATGGCTCCATTTATCAAATTAAATAAATTAAATAATAAAATAATATATTTTATTCTAAATCATTGAATATTGTAATTTATTATATGTAGTTAAATTACTTAAACACGAAATCATTTATGCTCAAGACTGCCATTGATTTATGTGTATTTGATATTTATAAATTGAAAAAAAAATGAGACAAAAAAATCTGTGATTATTAAAAAATATTTTAGTATTGCGTTAGTAATAATATTATATAGTTGTATATACCCTAAAACAAAATCATGTCATACAAAAGTGAATTTTAACAGCCACTATACTTGTTGTGTTCTTTTTTTTTTTCATCATACTGCAAGTTTAAAATATTATTTCTCAGAACAAAATAAGATTGACTCAGAAAATAGATGTTAACATAAAAAAAGTTCTCCATAGTTCATTTTTTAAAACAACTGAAAATGACAAATACATATACGAAAGTGTGTAATTGATTGAAAAATGGTAGATAAATTTCGTAATGAAAAGATGGATGATATCGACCATGACTATGCCAATGCTCGTTCTACACTCATGATTCTTCATCCTGCAATTGCTAAAAAAATGTTAGAACGTAAGAATATGATATTTCTTGAAATTGATCATGCATGAGAGATAAAAATGAAAACGATAATGTCAAATTTTATTACGATTTTAGAGTGCCTAGATACTATAGATAAAATGTAACAATCTATATGTGAATTTAAATTTCATGCAATTCATACAACATAACACAATTCATATGAACAATTATCAATCAAACACAATCTATTGAATGATTAAGAGAGAAAATATTACATTGGAGGTTTCGGCTTTCTTGTAAAGCAATCCTTCTTTTCTCTCTACTTAGATCCGTATGTGTGTGTGTGTATTTGTGTAATCTGAGATTCATCTCTCAACAGTGCACATATCACTCCTATTTATACTTAATACACAAGTATTAAGTATTTACACAAACAACCCCTAAACTATTTAGTATTTACAAACATATACAATATAATTGTTTCATCTCTATTATTTATTCCCAACATTCTCCCCCTTAGAGATGAACACAATTCTTAAAAGTAAAATTCATTTCAACTCTACAAATATTGTCCATAACAATCTCCCCCTTAGAAATGAAATCAATTTTCTGATGAAGGTTCATTTCAAGGACTTTTTCGTGAATCTTCTTCTTTTCTTTGATCTCTGAATCTTCTTCTTTTCTTTATTTGTCTCTCTCTGATCTTCACATCTCTTTTCTTGTATTTTCTTGTAAGTACACTCCCCCTTAAATCTTGAATATCTTTTGAATGTCTCCCTTGATCAAAGTTGTTGCAATAGACTTCAGTTGTCTTCAATCTACTCAACCGTTGTCTCTGAACTCTAGCTTTTCTCCCCCTCATGATGATCATAAGAATTATGAACATCATGCAAAGTCTTCAGAGACATTAATTCATTGAAGTTTAAAGTAGCAGAAATACAACAACAATTACAATTTCAAAATATTTTAAATTGACTTTCTCCCTCTCAAACTGATATCCTCTCCCCCTATACAAAACCAACCTAACTCACTCTTCCTCAAAAATTTCACTCCCCCTCGAATTGATACTATATCTTTTTAGAACAAAAACAAAGCTTTACAACTTTGGGGAAAATGAAACACATTCATTTTGTGAGAAAATGAGTCCAGGTCCACATAGGATTCCTGTTTACACAATAGACAAAATCTATGTGACCTACGTTCAGCGCTGGCATGATAGTAACACTGGTAGGATTTCCAAATAGTCATCGTGAAATCCTTTAAAGAATCACTCATATTTGTTCCGGCTTAGTCACTTTGGACTAGCAGTTTATAGTCACGCAGACTGTCAGACTCGATGTGTCCTAAAAGAGTATATAATCAGCTCTAGACACAATGTGCATCAAATGAAGTGGGAGGCCGGAGCAAATGTCTTCCTTGTTTCAATATCAATAATATCCGAATGACATATCGATAGAAATGTGCTATATCTCCGTGATTATTGAAACAGAAATCTTTTGAGAGATAACTGAGTAGTTGGTGGGGTTAAGTGCATGCATCACTGGGTCCATGACGTCTTTTTCAATATCAAGTCACCTAGGGCTTGATAGATTATGTGGATTACCCAGCAGACACAGTGTTGGTAGGATTTTATTTTCTTCAAATCCTTTCTCAACACTCAGCTCTCAGCATTTTTCAACTAAGCTCCCTCCGGCTCACTTTTAAGAAATGAATTCAGTCAGCTTTATGCCTATCACTCTGATTGGTGCATAATCGGAGTCAGCAGAAAGATGTTCGGTAATCATGTGATATCGGAGATTATATTCATATAATTTGGGAGATATCAGATTGAAATGGAAATTCTGATATATGATATGAGAAGAATCAGATTTTCTTGAAAGATTTAGCACATGGGAGATAACGGGAGAATTCTTTGATCGGGAGAATATTAAATGAGACTTTGAACATCAAAGAGATTAAATCAATTAATTTCAATGAGAGATTCAGAGAATCAGAAAATTATGAAGATATTTTGCTTTTCAGCTCAAAAACTCTTTTTCTGTGTGTATCAAATTTTTTTTTCGTGAAAAATCACACACAGTTTTGAAAATTGTCATCATCAAAGTGCGTCTGGAACTCCCCCTGGAAATAAGCACAAAAAGTTAGTCAACTCATAGAAATTAATCAGGAGCAAAAAACTTGTAAAAATAAAACTCCCTCTTTATCAATATAGCTTCAGAGTTGAATGCATGTGTTAGATTTATTATTTCGATCCTAGGAGTTATTTTGTAATATTTATTTTCATTGTAATTTGTCTTGTATTTATTTCTATGTATTTCATGTCTATGTAAAAGTGTAGGGGCCATTGTTGCCAAGTGTTGTAACTTAATTAAAGGAGCCTATAAAAAGGCTCCTAGGGTTACTTTTGAAAAAAAAGACACGGTTGACTACATTTGAAATTCAATTCTCAGCCGCCACTGTTCCACTGTTCCATCAAGAGTCTTCAAACATTCATCTTGTCTTCTTCTTTATTAAACACATTTATTGAGCATGGTTTCTTCATGTGTTTGATGAGAAAAACGTTAAGGTGCTGAATACATTCGGGATTTCACATTTACAATTGGTATCAGAGCTCAGAGGGGTGGATTTCAACTGATTACTTACGGGTTCTGCTGGGTTGTTCATGTTCTTCGAGTTCTTCAATATTCAACCGGTTAGATCTTCATTTTTCATGGTTTTTCGAGTTTCTTGTGTTATAATGGTTCTATAAACATCACATTATCATTATATACTGATTTTAAACTCATTTACTTCCATATCTTTGTTAAAATCATCAAGAATCGACCATTTTGAAGCTTGAAAATATGGGTTTTTTAAGTGGGTTTTTCATGTGTTCATGCTAGTTTTAAGTGTTTTCTAGGTTGTTTTAAATCACCAAAAGTGTTTAAAATAGTTTATAAATCATTTAGAACTGTTTTTAGGCATTAAAACTGATAAAAATCGAATTCTGTCTTTTCTGCCTTAGAAAAACGTAAAAACCTGCTGTATTTCGGATTACATACTGTAGCATTTCGGACCACATAGGCACCAAATTCGGACCCCACAATCATCCTAATTCGGACCATACTTAGGTGAATTTCGGACACCCCATAAGTCAATTTCGGACCCCAATTCGGTCCAATCCGAACTTCGGACCATCCGAAGTTCAGGAAAGACTTTCCATTTTTTCACTGATTGGGACTTGTTCTTAAATTTTTTAATTTCGGACCACACCATTTCGGACCAGCCGAATTCGGTCCTTCCTCTTTCCCTATTTCGGAACCATCATATTTCGGCCACTTCACTGTTCATCCGAATTCGGTTCATCCGAATTCGGTCCATTGGTCCATCCGAACTTAGGTCATCCGACTTTGATTCCCCCAAGTACAACTGTTCATCCGAATTAGGACACACATCCGAATTAGGACACTCATCCAAATTAGGACCTTCATCCGGATTACTATTCATCCGAAATTGACCCATCCGAAGTCTAGTCATCCAAAATCAACCCATCCGACTCACTATTCATCCGAAATCACTCCATCCGAATTCGGTTACTCCATCCGAATCACTGTTCATCCGAACTCAAGCATCCGAATTCAGAACACTCTGGTTTCAGTCCAACCCATCCGTGTTCAGTTTCCACCTCTAAGATCTCCATATTCTTAATCAGCACCAATACTCATAATGTCTCGTGAAGCTCTTGTACTCGGATCTGAGAACAGACCACCTGTTCTCTATCCTGATGAGTACGAACAATCGAAAGCCCGGTTCCTGAAATTCGTCGGAATGCAACCTTTCGGGAATCTGATGCTTCAATCAATATCCGAAGGACCCGTCATCTACTATAGAGAGATTGCTGCCAGACCCGAGGCTGATCCTCCTGTCCTAGCCTCAAAGGTTGAAAGAGAGCCGGCAAATGACGCCGAGAGGGATCGCCAGCATGCTGATAAGAGGGCAGAATATCTGATTTATCAAGCCCTCCCCACAGATATTTTGGTAGGTGTAGACAGTAAAATGTCTGCAAAAGAAATGGGGGACGAGCTGGAAATCCAAATGCTGGGGGCAGATCTTGATGATCGTGCCAAAATTGAAGAGGCGAAGGCAAAGTTTTCAGAATTCCGCGCCAAAGACGGGGAATCTCTGCAATCCACGTTCACCAGGTTTTGTGCAGTCCTTAACGAATTGAATAAACTGCACATCAAGAAGGATCGGGATGACATAAACATCCAATTCTTTGCCGCCTTAGCCCCCGAGTGGCAGCTTGCATGTAGGGCAACAAAAAGAGTTCTGAACATTCCTGAGGTATCCATAAATGTCGTCTTTAAGGAGCTTAAGAAATATCAAGGGGATGTGGATCAAAAGAAGCTGATGGCAAATCAATTGGCCTCTCTACTGCTATCAGCCAACACAGGGTTGAAACCAAATGATTCCCTAGCCTTGATCACCAACACGCAGATTCCGACACCATCTTTTGCTCCTGGTTCTTCATCATCTCAGTACAGGTATGCTTCCCCTCCACGTGAGGTCTATGATGAGGAGGAAGCCACGATCAAAGAACAGATTGCCTTGTGGACCAACCGTCTCCAACAACGACGATTCTCCAACAAGACCAACAACCAACTCCGATATGACACTGGTCCTCGGAGGTACTCAGATGACAGGAGGGATGACCGCCGCGATGACTATCGCAGAGATGACTACCGCAGGGATGACAGGGATGATCGCCGGTATGATGACAGACGCGACTATCGCGATGATCGCCGTTATGAAAGGCGTGACGAAAGGCGAGATGACAGGAGAGATGACAGGAGAGATGACAGGCGGGACGATCGAAGGGATGATCGTCGGGATGACCGCCGGGACAGAAGGCGTGATGATAGCCGTGAGCACCGCCGGGCCGACAAAAGGCCGGCGGAAAGAAGAGAGGAGAAGCCAAGAGCAGACGAGCCAAAGGCCACTGATGAACATCTCTGCTACAAATGTGGCAAACCGGGCCACTTTGCTAGGGAATGCAAGAACAATTTTGAGAGAGACGTTGCGTATTATGAAAGAAAGCTCGAGGCTGCAAAGAAGAAATCGGATGCGTTGGCCCTCGTCGCCCAGGAGGACTACTGGGATGCTGAAGATTCAGACGACGAGGATGAAAAGGGCAAGAATTGCTATATGGTTGATCGTCAGGGGTTGGAGATTTGTACTGATGTCACTGCTGCAATTTCAGACACTGCTGCTGAGGGGGAGACAATGAAACATCCACCAGCATGTCTGATGGGTACAACCGACGATCCCGAATGCTCCACATCCGGTTCAGAGTCCAGTGAGGTATATTCCTATTACATTCCTGCACATGTAAATAAATTATTTGTAGATAATGAATGTACACTACACACACAAATACTTGATCTACAAGATAGATTAAAAGCTGAAACTGCAAAGTGTGTACAGGCTGAACATCAAGCTCATATTCTGAAAGAATCATCTGAATTATATCATGCAAAATGGTTAACTAATAATAATGTTATAAAACAGATGTTGATAGAAAAAGTAGATGTTCAGGATAGGAATATATACCTTGAATCTTGCATGGAAACGCTTTCAAAAGAAAAACTCTCGTTAAAAGAAGAAATTTCTGTTCTTACAAAACAATTAGATGTGGTAAATATGGAAAATATATACAGTTTAGAAAAATACAAAATGATTGAAGAAGAAAGGATAAGTTTGTACGCAAGAATAAAGACCCTTGACGATGCATTTTTGAAAAGGGGTCAAACAGAACAAACTATCCATTTAAATCAGCCCAAAGAAACTAGGTTTTACCATTCTAAACAGGGAATTGTTTTTAAAAATCCTAAATATTTGGAAAAAGCACAAAATGTCTTACCTGTATTTTATGACATGAATTATATGGGAGCCGGTATTAAATCTTTCTTTTTTGAGTCATCAAAAGAAGTTTTAAACCAAGAAAATGAGAAACGTGTTGCGCGTAAAGATAAAGAAATTTCTTTTCATTATGAAGAACTTAACGAGAGTTATTCTGCTAGAGTACCCACTTTAGAGGAAGATCTCTCGTCAACTTATTCAGAAACTGAATTGAACACTGAAACTGAAAAATCAAATCCTCAACTTTATATTCCTGCAAAAGTTCTTCAACAACAAATCATTGTTTTAGAAAAGGAATTGAAGTCGTCTCAAGAGAAAGCACTTGATCTTCAAGATGCTCTTCTTAAGAGAGAAGAAGAATTGATAAATCAATCTTTTCAACAAACTGTGGAAGTCACTGTCTACAAAGAAAATTTTGAAATAGTTTCACAACGATTGAAAGATCTTTCAAAACAACAAACACTTTCTCATTCTCTAAAATTTCCATGTATGTCATCAGATAAAGGTAAGGCTACAGCTGAAACTTCTTCTATCTTTGTCAAAGGTGAGTGCTCAAATGCTTTCAAGAATGAGGTTTCTAAAAAGACTCAGATAAAATCCAAGTCTTTTAAGAAACCCACTCACCTCCAAAAAGAAAAGTCTGTCAAGTCTAAATCTTCCATGCTTACTGACTCTAATCGTTTTGTTCCTACAGATCATATAAGGAAAGTCCCAAAAACCACCATGCAGGATTTTACAAGTTTTTTTATGAAGAAGGCTTTAATGCCAAGTGATTTTGTTACTAGAGATAGGATGTCTGTAATCTCTAAAGACAATTTGTGTAACAAAGCGTGTGACAATGTTTGTAATGATGTACCGAATTCTACTATTCCGTTAAAGTACTCTTTCAAGGATTTGTTTAATCTATGTCCAACTAAATATAGACGACAGGTTCCTGAAATGAATGCTTTTGTGCCTTATCCTGTTAAACGTATTCGGAAAAAGAAAACTAAAAATAGTGCATCATCGGCCACAAACAAAGTTGAGACATGTCCGTTGCCAAGGCCCAAAACCAAAGCAACGGTCAAAAAGGTCTCAACAAGACAAAAACCAAAGGCAATTTCAGCGCCTAAGGTTCCAAAACCCAATAAATCCAATCTTCAATGGATTCCAAAGGGTTGTGCATCTGGACCACACAAAAATGCTAGTTGGGTTTCTAAAGCTGTACACGTGCCATATAAATCTGGAAATCCTAACAAAAAGGGACCCATATTGAGGTGGGTACCCAAGGTTGTGTGATCTTAATGCAGATGGTTCTTGGTTACTTCTGATCAAGACCCGTGCTTCAAAGAAATGGCTTCTAGTTACCTTAGACTAGGACCCGTTCTTTTTGCTTGTCGGTTGTGCTTAAACCGACACGTTTGGCTTCTGTGCACACAGCCCAGGACCCGGTCTTAACTCATCATGTTTTCTGAACATCTCGGTTCAGAACACGGTTTGATTGTCAATTAAAAATGGATGTGTTTGAATGCATATAGTTTTTCATTATATGAATTTATGTGTTTTTCAGGCTAATTCCATTTGGTATATGGATTCGGGTTGCTCCAAGCACATGACAGGAAGAAGAGAATTGCTGTCCAACGTTGTTGAACAGTATTGCGGAACTGTGAAATTCGGGAACAACCATCAGGCTCAAATAAAAGGATACGGGGACTTAGTTCTAAATAATCTGGTCATCAAGGACGTTGACTATGTTGAAAGGTTATCTCATAATCTTTTTAGCATAGGACAGCTCTGTGACAAAGGACTAGAAGTAACATTTAGGGCTAAGAACTGCAGTGTTAAGAACATGGATGGAAAAGAAATCTTGACTGGTTCCCGAAAATCTAACCTTTACACCATTGACGTATCTAAGCTTGTAGTAAAGGATAACATTTGTCTACTATCAAAAGCCTCGTCAAAAGACTCTTGGTTGTGGCATCGAAGATTATCCCATTTGAATTTTGATAACATCAACAAGCTGGCTGCGAAGCAATTGATCAAAGGACTTCCTGAGTTACGCTATGAAAAGGACCATCTGTGTGGAGCATGTGAGAAAGGAAAAATGAAACGATCATCTCACAAACCAAAGCCCGAACCATCAACAAAAAGAGTTTTGGATTTACTTCATATGGATTTATGCGGACCGATGAGAACACAAAGCATAAATGGAAAACGATATGTGTTGGTTATCGTTGATGATTATTCTCGATATACCTGGGTAAGGTTCTTGCGTTCCAAGGACGAGACAGCTCAAGAAATCATTGATTTTATCAAGAGTGTCGAGACCCAACAGCAGCTGTCAGTACAATCAATCAGATCAAATAACGGCACGGAGTTCAAGAACTCGGTAGTGGAGGGCTTCCTTCGATCCAAGGGGATTCAGCATCAATACTCTGCTGCTCGAACACCTCAACAAAATGGGATCGTAGAAAGGCGTAACCGTACGCTAGTAGAAGCCGCTCGTACAATGCTCACATACTCAAAACTACCTCCGTTCTTGTGGGCCGAAGCCGTATCAACAGCATGCAATACACAGAATCGCTCCATCATTCATAAGCGCTTTAACAAAACTCCATACCAACTCTTTTTGAA